>JAAEAF010010459.1:0-25494 GCA_011037195.1 Triatoma infestans
GTTGTAGCTCCTTGTATATGTAGTTGATATATCAAGTTTAAAGAAAATCCTTGGAGCCATTTTTGAGAATAACGCAAAAAAGTAAAAAAGTCAACTAGTAAAGTGGTACTTCCGGTTGAGGAATTTTGACAGATAACGCACAGTCAGATCGCATGGTGATACCTAAACGGAATATTAAGTTTCAGTTTTCTACGGGTTTTCGTTTTTGAGCTATGCTGTTCACATACACAGACACACACACACACAGACCATTTGCTAAAAACTACTTTTTTAGACTCAGGGGACCTCAAAACGGATATTTCCGGTGAAAACTCGATATCGAAAATTTGACACGATTAGAATACTTTCTCTTACTAGGAGTAAGAGAAAGTAAAATACAGAAAAAATAAAAAAAGTTACAAGGAAAAAATGAATAACAAACATAAGAAAGAAATAAAAGAAAAAGTACGAAAAAAGAAAGAAGGGGGGGGATTTGGCCATAGCCATAATAAAACACACCTTACAGTAATAGTTAAGTTTGGCGTTGTTATGGATACAAGTAAAGTGATACAAGTGGCAGAGGGTACACAGAAGGAAATTATCAGCTTTTCGAAAAGTTTTCTTCTTTGTCTCCTGCCGACTATCGTTTCTCTTAAAAGCAAACGAAAATCCTAGTTTTTTTTCACTGTTTAATTAGATAGATTTTATTGTTTTAGGATAACTTATCTCACCAAAAATATTGATAAAATTTAAGTTATGCGAATAAGTAATAAATCAATTACCTGGCAATATTTGAAAGTAATACAGGCACCATAGGCATTTTCTTATTACCAAATATATATTCATCCAATGTCTTTGGTTTATTTTTACTAAAACTATAATATATTCCAATCACCACTGATGAACCAAGTGTTAATATTAATAACAGATAATCCAACCAGCCCAAAGTATATTCATCTTTTGGATCCATTTTGTTGTTTTTTTTTTAATACCTGTTTTAAAGTAAATTAATTTTAATTTATTATTAATATTTAATGTATTAATCCGTTAATTAACAATTTTTAATGAATTAACAATTTTCACATTCTATTATTGCTATAAGATTAATTTTTGTAATCCATGTATTTTTTTTTTGAAAAATGTGTTTCAAAATGATTTTAAGATAATGTAATCAAGTCACCAAATTCGCCATATAAAAGCTAGGCACTATAATTTCATTAGCAGCTATACCGAGACGCCACCAAGTGGACTTCAAAACAACATCACGCCCAATGCAACGTATTGATAGATAAGAGCTTTTAATTTGGACGGCCATGTATCTAGTAAGCAGTCTCTAGCTCAACAAGAGCCTGGAGAAATTATTAAAATAAGTCAAACATCAGGCCGCTTAATGATTATAGTTGCCAGATCAACTCTGACGAGTTGACTGACCAGTCTCAAGATCAACGCTTAGATGTTCACCAAGCCAGTAGCCATATTGGCTAATCCACCGTTAGATCATGCAATATTTCTAAATTAATCAATCGCTCTTCAAGCGATTCTTATCAATTTCTACATAACGCTACGAACATCATCACTTTTGCTCCGTCACTCAACCCTCCATTGATTGTGATTTCGTTTTCATTACCATTCATTAACCTTTATCTTGTTCCCAATCTGTGAAACACTTATATGACTTCCTTTTATAAAAAAAAAAAAATCTGGTGTGAAACACTCACACAACTTTCTCTTACTCCAGTTCTCAAAATTATAATTGACAAATTTTATAGTTGTGTACCAAATTTAATGAAATTCTACGAAAACTAAAAAAAAGTGTTCAGTAAAAGGGTACTTCCGGTTTACTAATTTGCTTGAAACTCGGAATTTTAGCCATCTATTTATTTCTAATTAATTTTGTTTGGATGATAGAATTGTATAATCAACGAAGATAGCACTTTAGAGGAAGCTATAATCCCACCTATCCCCTAAAAGTGCCCTTAAATGAATTTTTCCAAAGAAATGTTTTAAATAAATGATGTAGATCTTTGCATGTTTAGTTTGTATTAAAAATTTTAAAGAAAATCGTCGGAGCCATTTTTGAGAAAAAATCGCACAAAAGTGAAATAATCATATAGTAAACTGGTAAAGTAAACGCACTTCCGGTTATCCGATTTTTTTCAAACTCGGAATCTCAACAACATATTCAATTCTAATTTATATTGACATTATTTAGATGATAGAATTGTCTAATTAACTGAAATAGCACTTTAGATTAAAACCTAACCCCACCCTTCCCCCAGAAGTGACTTTAAATGAATTTTTCCGAAGATGTTTCAAATAAAAGTTGTAGTTGTTAGTATGTGCAGTTGATATATCAAGTTTGAAGAAAATCATTGGAGCCATTTTTGAGAAAATCGCAAAAACGTAAAAAAAAAAAAAAACTAGTAAAGTGGTACTTCCGGTTGAGGAATTTTGATAGATGACCCACTGTCGGATCCTATACGGAATATCAAGTTCGAACGTTCTATGATTTTTCGTTTTTGAGCTATGCCGTTCACATACATACACACACCTAAACCACTTTTTTGAACTCAGGGGACTTCAAAACGGATATTTTCGGTGAAAACTCAATATCGAAAATTTGACACCATAACAATACTTCCTCTTACTAGGAGTAAGAGAAAGTAATTATTACAATTTTCCTCAAATTTAGGAGTTTTTAACTCAAATTTAGAAATTTTATTCATAAGTATAGGTACCAGTTAAGCCATCGTCCTTAACAGTTGTAATAGAAAATATAAATGTATTTAGAGATTGGTCTGCATATATTATATATTTCCGGTGTAAACCAATTCACCGGAAAGGCGTTTTACAGTTTTTCGCGTAAAAAATACCGATTGATTACTTTAAATTTGTTATATTAACCATGAATACAGAGACCTATCACTTCTGTTGGAAAATTGTTTTTTTTTTCTGACTTATTTATTTCAGGAGGGTTTGGGGGGGACGGTATAACGCTTCCCCGCAAAAAGGGGTTTTTTATTAAGTTTTGAAAATTATGTTTATAGCAATGTTTGTTAATACAATTCTGTAAACTGCAATAAAACAAAATCATACTACGTATGCAGTGTTTCATACCAATTTTTACATTTTTTTATATTTATTGTATGTTTCTAAAATTCACATAATATTGAGAATTAGAAAGGGTGTTGGAAAAATTTTTGGATTTGATAAAAATTAATTAATCGAAAATAATCATTGGCCGTTCTTGCAGCTTTTTGTTTTTTTACTTCTCTTACTCCTAGTAAGAGGAAGTATTGTAATCGGGTCAAATTTTCGATATCAGTTTTTACCGGAAATATCCGTTTTAAGGTCCCCCAAGACTAAAAAAAATGGTTTTTAGCAAATGGTGTGTGTGAACAGCATAGCTCAAAAACGAAAAACCGTAGAAAGTTGAAACTTGATATTCCGTTTAGGTATCACCGAAGGCATCTGACAGTTGGTCATCTGTCAAAATTCCTTAACCGGAAGAACCACTTTTCTTGGTAGTTTCTTTACTTTTTTGCGGTTTTCTCAAAAATGGTTCAGTCGTTTTTCTTCTAACGTAATATTAAACTACTCATACAAAGAGCTACAACTTTTATTTGAAACGTTTCTCTGGAATAATTCATTTAAGGGCAGTTATGGTAGAAGGATGGGGTTAGGTTTTTCCTCTAAAGTGTTGTTTCAGTTAATCAAACAATTCTATCACCTAAATAATATCCATTAGAAATGAATATCTTGTGGAAATTCTGAGTTTCAAAAAAATCGCATAACCGGAAGTGCTTTTACATTACCACTTTTTAGTACATGATTTTTTTTTTTTTCACTTTTCGCGATTTTCTCAAAAATGTCTCCGACAATTTCCTTAAAAATTCTTATGTAAACTAAACATACAAAGATCTAAAACTTTTATTTAAAACATTTCTCTGGGAAAATTCATTTAAAGGCACTTTTGGAGGAGGGGTGGGGGTTATGTTTTTCTCTAAAATGCTATCATAGTTGATTATACAATTCTATCATCCAAACAAAATTAATAGGAAATAAATAGATGTCTAAAATTCCGAGTTTCATGAAAATTAGTAAACCGGAAGTGCGCTTTTACTGGACAGTTTTTTTTTTTCAGTTTTCGACGAATTTCATTAAATTTGGTACACAAACTATAAAATTCGTCAATTATAATTTTTGAGAACTGGAGTAACAGAAAGTTGTGTGAGTGTTTCACACCAGATTTTCTTTACATATTTCACGACAATATTTCCAATGATAATCTTAGTAAGGTAAGGTAATAAATATTTTGGTATATCACTGTTACTTGAAAGATTGTTTACGAAAAAAAATTCAACTCATAAAATCAACTATTAAGAAAAATTATCAAATATACCGCAGGAAGTTGTGTTTGTTTTTCACACTTGTTTTTTTTTCGATTATTTAATTATCTCATTTACATATTAATAAAAATTTTTTTTTTCAATTATAATTATGCTTAAAAATTAATATTTAAAACTTATAAAATATACTTCAATCTTGATTTGATAAATTACCTTTGTAAGTCCAAAAATTAATAAACAAAATTAATAAAATTTATATCACACGGTAAACATCTCAATAATGGACTATTTTAACCCGGTTCTAAAGAAGAATTAACTATAATAGACAAAAAAAAATCAATAAAATCGGCCAGACTAAGGGAGATTGGATCCAACTGTGAGATCTGTTACATTCATTTGGGGAAATAGCTTATCCCTTCTTTTGTCTGTAGATTGGAAGGAGATAAGAATATTTCACTGATAATTAACATTTCTATTGTCAATACCTTTTTGTTTCGTAATAAAATATTGTCCATATCGTAAAATAATGTTGCAATATAAATTATTCGGCACTAAATATTCGATATAATTTAAATTAATAATCTGGCTTAAACATTCACAAGACTCCATTTTCTTATTACAATTTTATTTTCAATTATTAACAAATTTTTATCAAACTAAGAATTTTTACTAAACTTATTAATTACTGTATTTATTTTACTTGGGGAGTAGCACCCCCAGGGGTTAACACAGCTCAGTACAGTCATTAGAACAGTACACAATACACTTAAACTACGTACACTCTATAGTTTACATACAAGGACAAACACAGTACAGAAACTAGGGTCTCCGGCCTTAGTTAAGTGGCGAAAGCCAAGGAAGAAGGAAAGGAGTAGCTCAGTGGTAGCGCGTTGGACTAGCAACGCGGAGGTCCCGAGTTCAAATCCAACATGCTGCCCTTAGATTTTCTCTTCCTAGGAGCCTCTACAACTCAATGTCCCGTGATGGGCAGTGTTGTCTGTAGCTAGAGAACGCTGCTTGGACGCCGGCTGTGCATTGGAGAAGTCTCCGGGGGGGCACAATAGATCTTTGAGGTCGCAATGCAATAATCCCCTACAACAATCTACTGTTTTTTATTACTTTCATTTACTCCCCTAGTAAGAGGAAGTATTGTAATCGTGTCAAATTTTCGATATGGAGTTTTCACCGGAAATATCCATTTTCACGTCTCCTGTGTCTTTGTGTGTGTGTGTGTGTGTGTGTGTGCGTGTGTATGTATGTGAACAGCATAGCTCAAAAACGAATAATCACAGAAAGTGCAAACTTGATATTCCGTTTAGGTATCACCATGGAATCCGACATTTGCTACCTGTCAAAATTCCTCAACTGGAAGTACCACTTCACTAAATGTTTTATTTTTTTTTTTTTTTTACTTTTTTTTACGTTTTTCTCAAAAATGGCATTAACTATTTTTTTACTTTCTTTTACTCCTAGTAAGAGGAAGTATTGTAACTCGTGTCAAATTTTCGATATCGAGTTTTCACCGGAAATATCCGTTTTGAGGTTCCCTGAGTCCAAAAAAGTGTTTTTAGCAAATGGTCGGTGTTGTGTGTGTGTGTGTGTGTGTTATGTGAACAGCATATCTCAAAAACGAAAAACCATAGAAAGTTGAAACTTGATATTCCGTTTAGATATCACCGTGGGTTCTGACACTACGTTATCTGTAAAAATTCCTCAATCGGAACCCCACTTTACTAGTTGAATTTTTTACTTTTTTGCGATTTTCTCAAAAATGGCTCGGACGATTTTCTTTAAACTTCAAACATCAACCACATATACAAAGAGCTGCAACTTTTATTTGAAACATTTCTCCAGGAATATGCATTTAAGGGCACTTTTGGGGGAAAAGTGGGGTTACGTTTTCATCTAAAGTGCTATTTCAGTGTATTAGACAATTCTGTCATCTAAATAATGTTAATTTAGCCATAATATGTGTAATTCAGAGTATGACACAATCGGATAACCGGAAATGCGTTTACTTTACCACTTTACTAAATGATTTATTCACTTTTTCGCAATTTTCTCAAAAATGGCTCCGACGATGTTTTTGAAACTTCGTATATAAACTAAACATGCAAAGATCTACAACTTTTATCTAAAACATTTAAAAATTCTTTTAAAGGCACTTTTAGGGGAGGGGTGGGGTTAGATTTTCATCAAAGTGCTATCCTAGTTGATTATACAATTCTATCAACCAACCATAATTAGTTAGAAATAAATAGATGGCTGAAATTCCGAGCTTCAAGAAAATTAGTAAACCGGAAGTGCGCTTTTACTGGACAGTGTTTTCAGTTTTCGACGAATTTTATTAAATTTGGTACACAAACTATAAAATTGGTCAATTATCATTTTGAGAACTGGAGTAAGAGAAAGTTGTGTGAGTGTTTCACACCAGATTTTTTTTTTTTGTTTTTTAAACATAGTAAGTATGTCAACTACACATACAAAGATCTACAATTTTTATTTCTCCAGGAAAATGTATTTAAGGGCACTTTTGCGGTAGTGGTAGAGAGTTAGGTTTTCCTTTAAAGTGCTATTTCAGTTTGCTGCACAATTCTGTCATATAAATAATATTAATCAGAATTAAATGTGTTGGTGAAATTTCGAATTTGATAAAAATCAGATGACCAGAAGTGTGTTTTTACTGAACTGTGATTTTTCAGTTCAGTATTTTCAACGATTCCAACGATTTTCTTTAATCTAGGAATGTGAACTACACATATAATGAGCTACAACTTTTATTTGAAACATTTCTCCTGGTGAAATCATTTAAGGCGGCTTTTGGGTGAAGGGAGGGATTATGTTTCTCTCTAAAGTGCTATCATAGTTAATTATACAATTCCACCATCCTAAACAAAATTAATTAGAAATAAATAGATGGCCAAAATTACGTGTTTCAAGAAAATTAGTAAACCGGAAGTTGTAGCTTTTACTGAACAGTTTTTCAGTTTTCGACGAACTCCAACGAATTTCATTACTAACTACAAAATTTGTCGATTAGAATTTTGAAAACTGGACTAAGAGAAAGTTGTTGAGAAAGTTGAGTGTTTCCTCCAGATTTTTTTAATTTTCTCTTACTCCTAGTAAGAGGAAGTATTGCGACCGTGTAAATTTTCGATATCGAGTTTTCACCGGAAATATATGTTTTGAGATGTCCAGAGTCCTAAAAGTGATTTTTGAAAATTGGCCGCCGTGTGTGTTTGTGAGAGGAGGTCTCAGCATAACACAAAAACTGAAAACCATAGTATGTTCAAAGTTATTATTTAGTTTAGTATGAGGCATGTCCAGTAAGTAAGTGTACTGAATTTTTGGAGGTTACAAAAATTTTTTATTTGAACAAAAAAATTATCTGGTTACATTAGTACATGTTCAGGACATCCCATTTAAATGAGGCAAGCAGTTCCTTCGTGGCGTTGGCCGTGTGTGTTCTGGCATTGTCGTGCAGCAGGTAGACTTCCTTTATCAGTATCCTCTCCTTTTGTTCTGAATCGCCATCTGCAATTTTTTTAGGGTCTCGCAGTATCTTGCAGAGCAGAGTTGATGGTCTCCCCTTGAGGCATATATTGAATTAAAATTATGCCTTGACAGTCCCAAAATACGGATGCCATGATTTACTTGGCTGAAATTGTGATTTTGAACTTTTTGGCGGAGGGCGAAGAGGTGTGACGCCACTGTTGAGACTGCCTTTTGGTTTCAGGTGTGTAATGTGCAACCCAAGTTTCATCTCCAATAATGATGGAGCGGAGAAATTCATCTCCGTGGAGTTTGTAGCGTCTCAAAAATTCTTGCCCGGCCTCCACTCGATTCAACTTGTGTTAGTCTGTCAGCTGTTTTGGGACCCACCTCGCGGACAGTTTCCGATATCCTAGAGTTTCTGTGATGGTTTCGTGTAGCAGAGATCTGGAGATTTGCGGAAACATCGCAGAAAGTTCATCCACAGTCAATCTGCGATCGTCACGGAGCGCATTTTCGATTTTTTCCACAATTTCGTCAGTCACAATTGAAGGTCTTCCGCTCCTCTGATCATCATGCACAGACGTACGACCGTTTTTAAACTCGCGACACCACTTGAACACACTCGTACGATTCATAGCTTTATCACCATATGCAGTTTTTACCTCATTATAAACCTCAACCGTAGTTTTTCCCTTCCAAACGAGATAACGGATGACGCCGCGTATTTCACACTTGGCGGGAGATTGGATTGACGTTTTTCACGAAACGTATTGTCCACCTCGAACCGGTCTCGTTGTGGAGGGGAGTAATCAGGCTACACAACAGTGTAGCCAACATGTCGAAAACAAAATCCCTCCGGCCGTGAGAGCCTCAGTACACTTACTTACTGGACATGCCTCGTAGTAATACTATTGGACCTGTCATGTTGTTATGAGGGAATGGAAGAAGGCGGAACTATTACGAAATGCAATCCAGGCAGCTTCCTCCCACAAAATAGATACACTGGACTCAACCATCATCATTTCAAATCCTCAACCATTCAACCTTCCTCGCCTAAAAGCGACTAAGGCCCTTACTTGAAGGCCTGGTGCGTTTTTACAGAATAGTTTTCAAGTTTTCTACGATTTTCTCAAAAATGGCTCCAACGATTTTTCTTTAAACTAAATATATCAACCACACCTATAAGGAACTACAACTTATATTTGAAACATTTCTCCGAGAAAATTGATTTAAGGGGGCTTTTTGGGAAAGAGTGGGGGGATGTTTTCCTCTAACGAGCTATTATTAGTTTATTATACAATTCTATCATCTAAATAATATTAATTAGAATTAAATACGTTTCCAATGAGTGCCTTGGCATGTTGGCATTGAAGGGAATCAGTGGCCAACGCCCTGGCAAGGATAGGTGCTGCGATCCCGCTTCTAGGGCCTGAACCTTTTTGTAGAAAACTGAACCAGTTTTTCTTGGAAGAACTCAGGAAGGAGGAGAAGGCAAAGAGGTCTCAACTCTGGGACTCCCTTCCCGGACGGCTGCAGGCCAAAGATCTGCCTGGGAAATCTGCCCGTCTCTCCCGTGCTATAAGGTCTATACAATAGATCGTAAAGTCGCAAAAAAAAAAAATACGTTTGCCAAATTCCGAGTTTGAAGAAAATCGTTTGACCGGAAGTGGAATAAATTTTGGAGGCCTGCATCGGCCGGAGTAAGAACAAACTCTGCGTTCTTAGAGGTTTTTTAACGGGGCATTGTCGACTCAGAGGACACCTAGTGAAGCAGGGTTTAGAAAGTGACAGCACCTGCAGCAACTTCTGTGGGGAGATGGAGGAAACCCCATTATATGTCCTAACGGATTACGAGGCTGTCACTTTAGAAAAGATTTAAGAACCTGGATAGTTACCTGGTGGAGGAGGCGGATATACCCTCCCTAGAGCCTGTTAGATTATTAGGATTTCTTAGGGATCTTAACTTGATGGAGGTGCTGTAGAGACAATGTTCGCTTGCGACATCTGCTTGGGTGCTGTGGGCAGCCTGCGGCACCCAGGGGGCATAGCACAATAGATCGTAAAGTCGCAAAAAAAAAAAAATACGTTTGCCAAATTCCGAGTTTGAAGAAAATCGTTTGACCGGAAGTGGAATAAATTTTCCAGTTTTTTGCGTTGCTTGAAAGATCTATTATGCCTCCTTACTTATGCCAGGTTGAGTTATTATCCTTTCCAAGTTTGCTTCTGTCAGAATTTTCATGAACTGGTAAGAAAGTACTATCTGTTATTATTATTATTATTATTATTATTATCATAATCATCCATGGGTGCCCGAAGGCCGGTGCTCATCCCCCAAACGCTCTTGCCACCTCCTCATCATGGTCCTGTTGGAACTGTCCATAACATCATGGTCCTCCGGCCTCCGGATCTCCTCTCTAATCTCCCCTTTCAACTACCGGACCTCCCGTCTCTCCCGTGCTATAAGGTCTATCTGTTATCATTATTATTGTTACTATTATTATTATTATTATTATTATTATTATTATTATTATTATTATTATTATTATTATTATCATCATCATCATCATCATCATCATAATTATTATCATCCATGGGTGCCCAAAGGCCAGTGCTCATCCTCCTAACGCTCTTGCTACCTCCTCATCTGGTCATTCTAGCCACCAGGCCGGCCTCCGCCTCTCTAATCTTCCCTTTCAACTACCGGACCTCCCATCTCTCCCGTGCTATAAGGTCGATAGGAACTACCCCTGCAACCACTAAGACCATAGGCCCAGACACAATGCGATATGAACTAGCGATCCTCAGAGCCCCCATCCTCCGCACGGCGGTCTGTCGCCTCCGGTGTCTTCCCACCTTCTATTATGATTATTTTAATTTGAACTATTTATTCTCCTCAAAAATAAAAACTGCAAAAAAAAAAATAGTATTTAATGCTATCATTAAGGCTGTTAAAAAATTCCAAGTATTAAAGTAGTTTAGGTACTTACGATTAATAAGGAAAATTAATTAGTTTCCATTAAAATTGTATACACTACAAGCATTACATCATAACTAAAAGCTAGTACAAGTAAAATGACATTAAAAGAAATAAAAAAATAAGATGTTATAACTCTAAATAATGAAAGATGACTAAAAAATATTAAAATTAATCATGGAAAACACATAAACACAGTATAGAAAACATAATACAAAACAAAATTAAAACAGAGATGTGTCATCCAAAAGGCAATTATAGTTTAAAAGCTAAACAATTATAACTCAACAATAAAAATTTAAAATTTACTTGTAATAAATTTTTCTATACATTTTGATAAGGAATCAAAGCTAAAAAAAAAAAATTATTAATTAAGAAATAATGAGAAAATTCAATAGATTGGAATTATTACTTTTCTTTTTTTTTATTTGTTTTTATTTAGCTTCGCTTCAACTGCAACGGTTATTAGCGACGACGACATTACATTCTATAAAGTAATATGTTAAATTACATTGCCATTGTAAATTACATCGCATTGACTATAATATGAAGTTAAACAACGTCTGGGTAGATGCCGGATTCTTGAAGGAAGTTGATGATTGCGGAGGGTGAGGTGATAAGAACTTCAAGTCCGTTGATGTTGGGCTTTTTTCCTGGGTACTGAATAATTTGGGCATTCTACTAAAAGGTGTTTTACTGTCCTTAGGTTGGCCACAGTCTGTACAGGTAGGTTGGTCCAGTCCCAATAAGAGATAAGTGTGTGTCAGTTGTGTATGTCCTATCCTCAATCTTGTCAGTACTGTCGAGTCTCGCCTTGGGTCAGCACGGGTTTGTTAGTAGGTTTGATTTGCCGTAGTTTGTTGTCTGTTGCCATGTCCCAGTTATTGTTCCATAGAGTCCGCCATTGTTTGCTGAGATTGTGAAGTATGTCAGTAAGTAAGCTGCAGTCAATCAGAGGAGCTTCGACGTTCTTAATGCTTGCTTTGGCTAGTTGGTCAAATTATTACATATTGTTTGCCAAATCTAATTTATTTAGGAATTTTTGAAATTCCATCTCTCTCTTCTTTAAATATCTTTATATGTTCAACAGGTGAGCTATTTCATCATGTACAGAGATTGTAGAAATTTCAAAAGGAACCTTGAAAAATTCCCAAAGTGCATTCTCATCCTCAGACTTATTAAAAACCCAATCACAAAAAATTCTTCTTTTTGTAAAATCTTGAGGAAGAAACCCTTTTTTTTATGCAAATGGAACGGATATTGACCGTTCACAGTAAGTGTTCTCCACACTGTATTTCTTGGGATATACAACTGTGCCTCATACTGCTGGAAGGGTTAACCTTAAACATGCTGACAAAGAGCCAGAAGATCTGCTTCCCAGACAAACGCTTCCAATTTATTTGTGGCGGTTAAATGTGCTAGAAAACATCGCTTAATATGGTGCTTTTCGATTGAAAAACAGTCGTGCATACTCTTCTCGAGCAAGGACACTAATGCCATCATCACAGATTTTGTAAATAAAAATAATGTTAACGTAGTAAGCGTTAGTAACTGTTTCAGGCATGATGCTTCTAAATAGAACAAATTATTAAAACTAAATATTAATAAAAATCAAGAGAAAAAGAAACAAATAATGATAATAAAAAAATATATTACCTTTCCATTACAAATTTCACGTTCATCATAATGTTCTAATTAGAAATATCATAACCTAACACATAATAGTTGAAAATTAGTCACGTCTAGAAGGCTTTTTTTTACCCTGGTCTGATCCAAGGAATCGATCCCAGAAGATAGGCGTTTAACGGGGGAATCGTGTATGTACAAGGATCATTCGCTACAGCGGTAGCCCAGAAATGGTTTGTGTAATCAATACAATAGTTTCAGTGCGTCAATTTGACATCATTGTACTTAGTTTCTCATCAGCTGTTCGAGAGTATCTGGTAAGCATAATCTCAAATATATTCAGTAAACAATGACGAGTGCGCTCTAGCATTGCACCTCGGAAGAATAACGCTCATGATTAGATTTTTAGTTGCAGAGGGTGTCAAAGGTAGTGCAATCCACCAAAGAATGTTGAAAGTGCAGGGGAATAATTGTTTAACCGTTTGAACGTTTACAAATGGGTAGAACAGTTTAAAAGCAATAATGCGTTAATTCAGGACAAAAGGCTATTACCTGAAGAAGTACACGCGAGTGTTCGAACTGTCCATAACATTCTTAAGAATAAGCTGCAATACAAGAAAACTTGTGCGAGATGTGTTCCAAGACAACTTAAAGGACGCCCACAAATAAACCAGGTTTCAAATCAGTCAACATTTTTCAGTAGAGTTTTAACACGTGATGAAACACGGATGGATACACCATTTTGAGCCGAAGTCTAAGCGACAAAGCCTTGAGTGGAAGCATACGGGTTCTCCCTCTCGAAAGAAATTCAAGACCCAGCCGCCTGCAGGTAAAGTCATCCTTACAGTATTCTGGGGTATTCGCGGGGGCCTATTTATTGTGACTATATCGAAGATCACCGAACCATCAACAGCCAGTATTAGTGATGTGCTCACAAAATTAAGGCCCTCCATTCGGACGAAACGTCGTGAACGTCGTCTTGACTAAAGACGTGATTTTGCTCATGACAACCCGCGCCCACAGATGGCAAAGTTAACTCAAGAAACACTTCAAAAAGTAGGGTAGGAAACCTTCCACATCCCCCCTACAGCCCCAACATCGACCCATCGGATTTTTATTCGTCTGGTCCCTTTAAGGAGACGTCTGTTTCCCCTACGTGGGAAACATTTTCAATCCAATGAAGAAGTTAAAAATCAGGTGCAAAAGTGGCTTCGAGATCGACTCAAAGAATTTTATGCCAGAGGTATACACAAATTAGAAGAACAATGGGATAATTGTATGAATGTTGCTGGGGACTATGTTGAAATGTAGCCAAAGTTTTGTATTGATTAAATAAATCGTTTTTGAGCTATAGCGATTTGCTTTGTTACTTATGAAATGACCTTCGTATATATAAGGCGCCACGGAGTTGAATGCTTATAGTTGTGGACCTCCAAGCTGAGGTTATTGTGGTTATAATTCTGGGTTCGGTTTCTGGTCGTGGCCTTGGATTTTATTTGCTTTATTAAGATGAATATTATCTATAGTAGTATGTTTTTATCCCCCTTAATATATATAATATATTGTGAGCTTATTATTACTAGAGTTTTGGAAGAAAATGTTTTCTATGTATTTGAATTTTCTGTGGCAGCTCGATGTTGGGCTTTTCTCTAAACTATTATTCAGATTGAATGCAGTTCCATTAGCCTAACATAGTAAGATGAGATGTTTATACGGCAATGGCCAGAGAAGTTTTAAAGTAAAAAGACTTTTTGTTTGCTCTACACTTCGGGTAACATTGGTGCCCTTCTTCAAAAGCTCAGCAATACTTATTTGAGAAAAGGTACATTGTTATACAGTATTACAGTGAAAAAAAAGTGCATAGATTAATAACAAATAAAAGAAGAAAAAAACTCTTCTGAACTTTAAAAACTCCCCTGGCTATTGCGTATAAACATCTCATTATAATTTTAAGGCCTGGCGATTTGAAAACAATTCTAAAATATTAAGCTTTGAATAAAATATATATCAATTAGAACAGAAAGAATTACGAGACAGTCATCTAGGTTTGACAAAATTGTTATGAAATATCGAGAAAAAAAATTATCAATCTTTTCTCAACGCTCAAAAATAAAACTACTTAGCTAAGAAATTTGTCATAAACTCATTATAAAATTGTTGTGATTGGTTCCGCAGAGCTGAAAAGCATCAGAGATACTCTGTATCAATTAAACCACGGAGTGTATCAACTAAATTTGCTCTTCGCAAGTCTATGTAATCACACTGTTTTGACAAAATCATCCTCATGATGAGCGAACGCCCGAAACCGGTCGATGACCACAAAAAGAAGCAAGCTATCCCGGAAAATATACTGATCATAACAAAGTTATTTGTAGTTTTTCTGGTCTAAGTTAATAATGTTCATAAATTTTAATTTCAATTAATAGGTAATGAGAAAATGATTTGCATGTCTTATTACTCTATGTTTATTGAGTACTATTTCAAACTTAAATAATAATAAATTAAATGCTAAATCTATTCAAGAGTTATTTAATTGTTATTTGCACAATGCAACGAAATATACAAATATTATTTGAGTTAATTAGCTATTAGTATAAAATGGCTGTAATTGTAAAATAATTACATACAAGCTGACATGCCCTTAACGGAGAAGAGAATAGAAACATGGTAACTGGAAGTTTTATCAACAAGAATACGCGAGGAACTGGAGGCGGACATAATTTGGGTCCGCCCTCTGATACAACGGC
The DNA here is from genome assembly GCA_011037195.1 of Triatoma infestans. Classification (NCBI taxonomy): domain Eukaryota; kingdom Metazoa; phylum Arthropoda; class Insecta; order Hemiptera; family Reduviidae; genus Triatoma; species Triatoma infestans. The sequence goes on from JAAEAF010010459.1 coordinate 15,171, forward strand.
TCCTAAATATAACTTCTTTAAAAGTTATATCAAAATATTTAAATAGAGTAAAATAATGCCTATATTTTTTAGGCGGGCTTAACGTCCAACTATCAAATTAAGTTGCGTGGAATCAATATTTAGGTGATGGCTCATACTAAGATTTTTTAAGTGAATTTACCAGTTACAATAAAATTTAGCAGTCTTACGTGGGACTTGAATAGATAACCGCCCAGTTAAAAATTCCTCCGCCCCAGGAAAAAGTCCTTGCCAATAATCACTACCCCCCCCACTAAAATGAATATATTTAAATTTTTTTTTAATTTTCATACGATCACAATAATTTCATGTTTTTAGAAGTGAAACTTAATTTGCAATTCAGGGCTAGAATATTTTACGTTCAGACATGTTCCTTCCCAATTAAATAATTCTTGAAAAGTAGAATATGATAATTATTGTAAGATAAGAATTTATTATGATAGAATGGTATCCTTAAATTGGGCCTAATAACAAAAATTAATGGAAGTTAAGTGTTATTGACGATAACTAGTGAAACATAAGTAAATATTTAATGACTGGTGAAATATTTAGCTGAACAATTTACATCACTAAAAGATATATTAAACGTTGCCAGTCTAGTTTATCTATTTTTTGTTTAATTTATTTTGAGTAGTTATTCTTAGTTTCCAAAAACACATTTGTCTGATCGGTAATGATTGTATTTTATATACCTTTTATTGTTTTTAATTGTGTAAAATAATGTTTATTATTTGCCTTAACAGTTAAACAATATTATACACTAATTTCAGGTTTAATTTATTTGGGCTTTATTACTATTGCAACTTGTATGTAGATACATTTTTAAAATATGGATGTTGAAGAATCTATCCGATGGAGTTGGTTTGACTATACAATATTCTCATTGACATTATTATCATCAATTGTTATTGCAGTAATATTTGGTATTTCTAAAAACAAACCGAATAATATTGATGAATATATTTTTGGTGGTAGAAAAATGCCAGCAATACCCATTTTTCTTTCAATTGTTAGCAGGTAAATTTTCTTCAATTAATTCAGTATACGTATACTTATTATACAGAAAGAATAAATTTATTACATAATTTTCAGTTCAATTTCAAGTATTGGAATTCTTGGTTCCATGGCTGAAGCATATTATTATGGAGTACAATTGCTGTTTGTTGGTTCTGGAGCAATAGTTGCTACTTTTCTCATGTATTTCTTTTACCTTCCAGTATTTTATAACCTTAAATTTGTATCTATTTTCGAGGTATGTAAATAATTTTTACATATAAATATATTGTAAATAACGAAAATTTCCTCACAGTATTATCACATTTACTATTTAATTGAGTAAACGATTTATGACGATTGTTATAAACAATTTGGACGGTTCTTCAACATGGCGCTAGTTAAGTTTCAAAATCATGTCTTTTCTAATAAAAACAGATTCCAACAAGAAGTAAATAACTTAAATAATTAGAATGTAATAAGTTACTGTGGTTTAGAAATGTTATGGTTAATATTAGTATCGGTCCATTCTATGGCAGTCCACATATAAACTAAATCTAGTGTGAAACACTCTCATGATTGTCTGAAACTTGATGCCATCGGGCAGCAACTCTATCAATCCCTAACTAAAGAGTTATTCCTAACGTACAGATCTTCAGACCTATGAATGTTGGATGTTAAACTTTAGGACAACCGGCCAGAATCCCGATTTAGGCAGCGAGAAAATCACGTCGCAGTTCTTGTCAGTATGCTTTTATGTCACAAGTTCTCTTTGTATTAATTGACTTCAAACGCTCCCAGCAAACTCTTCTCTTTTATTTATTAATATGATCCGCTTCGTCATTATTCAAACATATTGGTGGGCGGGCTGAGCCGGGATTGGCACCCCGTGTAAATGTGTACAGTGTGAATCTGAGAATGTATGTATAATTATTAGATAAAGGATATATATCTTTTTAAGAAAATGAAGATAGTCTTGTTTACTGAATACATAGATGTTGCTGGCTGTATGGTGAAAACAAATGCCAAAAAAAATATATATTAAAACATTATTAGCGTTTATTAATTATTTCCTGCATTTGTTTATTTATCATGATGATTCCTGCCCACAATCATCTATTCTTTGCTCCAGCCTTCTCAGTGCACTACCGGCCTCTGGTCAGTTTTCCCTCGGTATAGGCTTACTGCCTATCACCGGGCATCACTGAACAATAGAGGTTCTTAGAAAATCTAAGAGCAGCATTGTCTCCGCGTACATTGCCTAGCGTGCTATCAGTGAGCATTATTTATCTTTATTGATATCTTTTTCAAACATATTTTAAATGTGCTAATGAAAATCAATTTCGCATCGTCTTATTCACATAGTTAAATGTTAGTGTCTTATAATTTGTGATCTTGTTACTATATTCATTTAACAGTTTTCTAATGCCCTGCATTTTGGATTTCTAAATACATAATTAATTCCTTATATTTATATCGTAAAACATAAATTTGCCCTAATGACCTTTTCTTCTAAGATATAATAAGTGAAAAGTAAAATTAATTGTATTAGAAAAATATTTTCTAAAGCAGAATAAACAAGTTATCATTGAAAGTTAAACAATATCAAAAAATATATCTTTGAAGCATAAAATATTCTATTTTTCCACAGTATTTAGAAAGAAGGTATAACAAGTTAACAAGATGTTTAGGTTCTTTATTTAGTTCTATATCAGAGGTAAGTTTCTTAATTCTTCTACAATTTATTATGAGGTATTAACATATATGTACTTAAATTGGCAATGGTTTATTTCCAGATATTATGTCTTCTGGTTGTCATTTACTCTGCTGGGCTAATGATCACTGAAGGTGAGCTCTCTCTGGTTTACAGATATAAAATTATTATTATTGACATTAATATTCATTTTTCAAAGGACTTAAGTGTTTGCAAGCTGTTATCCGAAGGCGCACAAGCCTCAAAAGTCGATAATGCGATTAATTTAAGGTCGTTTTTTTCTATGTTCTTCTTTTTTTTGTTCAATAAAAGCACCCATTACAAAGGAATACAATAGCACTTTTACATTCCTAAACAGAATAATTAATGAAATAATTGTACATCTTGAACTCTATTATTTAATGATTATTGAATATTTTAATGAATTTTAATTTAATATTTAAATTCATGTTTCAGTATTTATAATGCCATTTCATATATTTACACCAATTGCCTGCTTCTTGTGTACAGTATATACAGCAATGGTATGATTGAAACATATCTCTCTAATATAAATCTAAAATCTGAAATAAATACACCTATTCTTTAAAGATTTTTTATTCTTTTATTTATTTATTTATTTAGGGTGGTCTGAGAGGCATTGTCTGGGTCGAATCAATTCAGGCTATGATAATGACATTATCGGTTATTGTAATAATTATATTTGGAATAATTGAAGCAGGAGGGTTCAATAGAATTGCGGCAATTGTCGCTGACGGTGGGAGAGCTGAGATTGATATGTAAGTATATTCTTGTGTTGTAATTAGTGTAAATTTTAATCTAAAATAAAATAGAGTAAAGAAAGGGATAACGGTCCCAAGGCCCACAATCACCGCGTTTAAAAATTTTATTGCCCCCCCTCCCCCCAGTTAACCTCTGCCTCACACAAGTCTGGTGTTCACGAAGCTGCCTGAGAGTTGCTTCCATATTGTTCGTATCCAATTAGAGGAACCTCGCTTTTGTCAGGCCCTCCTAATTGTAGAGAACAGGGAGCGTTTTTGTCTTCGATCAAGCAAATCCTGCAATGACTATTATTTCATATACTTCCCGAGCAATATTTTTAGATTTACATTTTGAATAACAGACTCACCATAAACTCTTAAGTTGGCTTTAGGCTTTAGTTGATCAATCTGTCGTGAGCAGAAGCAAGTGAAAATTCCATAAAACAATGGCTCATGAATTACAAATTTGATAATAAGATAACATTAATTCAAATAATAATATTCTTTTCTTGATTAGGAGTTATTAAATAGTACCCATTTATCAGTTTTTTTTCTCTCAGAAAATTAATAATCGAAGATAATAATTACTATTTAAAATTGGAAATTTATAATTCGTAAATACAATGGTAGCGGAAGAAGTGTTAAAAAAGAAACACAAAATGAAATAGAAAAGAAATTTTTTTTTTTGTTCATCATAAGGGAAAACCTTCTGGTTCCAAATAAAAATAAAACACCGAAAATTGAACACAAAAAACAAAATTTACATTTGGAAAGTACAACCCAAAAGGAAATATCAAGGATGCTCAGTATTATACACGAATGCTGATTAGTGAGAGACAAGGGAAGGTAAGTTACGTCTCACTTCTTCCTCTAACATGCCAAACATATTGTCAAAAGCTATATCTAACGTCGTTCACAGCAGGAACCTCAAGCCCACCCAACGTTCTAGATACTGGCCTCTCTCTAGAAACCTTCATAATGAACATGATATGAACAAAAAATTGCATTTTGTTTGATAGAAAATTTAAAGATAAAAACTTTTGTATAATCTGTAATCTAATGGCCGGGGCTAGGGAGAACAAAGAAGATATGGAATAACATTTAATTACTCAGTTCATAATCGTCAGATCAAAAGATAAAACAAACATAGGTGGAAGTTAAAAGTCTCTCTTTATGTAAGTTGAGGGATTCCAGTTATCCGTAATTTTTTTTTTTTTTAATATCACTTTTTTATTTTACCAAAAAATTTGTTTACAAAATTAGTCAAAAATATTACAAGTAATGTACGGCATGGAAAAAATTCCGTCTGCCGGAGGTCGATTCATAGAACAGAAATATACACCCACACAAGAATAAAAAGAAAAAAAAAATAAACATGAAAAATAATTCGAAAAAGAAACAAAAATAAAGTTTTACTTATATAATTTTTAACTCAAAATAAACAATCAAAAACTTATAAAATATGAAATCACAAAAATTCAAAAATTGAATTCCATTATTAAATGGTATCGATAGTGCCAGGCATGTCGAGCGTATTTGATTAAAGGACGAAAATTATTTTCTAACTGTTCAATAAACTGACTTCTAGTTAAAAGTTGCAGAAGCTACATGTAGATGACGGATCTCAGAGAGGATGGTGCATTCCGCCATAAAATGAACAATGTCCTCCCTAACACGGGCATTACATAAGGAGCACATTACATTTTCCTTTATAATAACTGGTGCACCATTCAAATACAATAAGTCACCTCTGATCTTAAATAGCCATCTTAACTCAACCAAAGTCAATCCCTGAGCTTTATCATTAATGAAATCAAACATGTCAAAGTTACGATCTAATTGTTTATACAGTAGGAATCGTGAGCTGGAACTAACTTGTTCACAAAGCTCTTCTCTAAATTTAGTTAGTAATTTTCCTAATATAACGTTAAACAGCTTTGGCCAATCATCTACATTGTTTAAAGAAAAAAGCGAATCACATGAGAGTTCAGCAGACAATGCATTCCAGTTCTTAAGCCATATTGCACCGCGACCAACAACTTCAAGGGCGACTATTTTAGGAAGGCGGTAATCAGGAAGTTTAAAAAGTTTCAAAATATAATTAAAATGAATTTTCAGAGTAAACAGAAACAGCTGATCTACGTTTGTCTCCAAATACAACATATAATTAGGAGTTGTTTTAGGAAGGGCAAATAATTTTCTAATAAAAAAACGCAAGGCTTTTTCAAGTTGCTCAAATTTCTCATAACCCCAGATTTGAGAGGCATAACAAAGGATTGAACAGCAGATTGCATTGAACATTTTAAATTTTGCAGGAAGAGGAATTACATCTTGAGTAATAAAATCTTGCCATATACTATTCGTTATATGGTATACACAACGAGCAAGCTTCGTTATGGATACTTTATTATTAACATGACGATTAAAAGATAGACGTGGAGTTAATGTAACGCCGAGATATTTGTATTCTTTCACAATTTCTATCGGATTATTATTAAAATACCACCGATCTTTGCCTGCCAACCTGCCACTCTTCCTAAAAACAATAATTTTCGATTTGTCTAAATTAACTGATAAATTCCATTGTAAGCAGTACGATTCCAGTGATTTAATGTTCCTCTGAAGATTGGCAGCATTATCTGCGACTAGTACCACGTCGTCAGCGTACATAAAGACTTTAATTACAGAGTTGCCAACCCTCACACCCGATTCCAGGGCAGCTGGCAAATCGTCAAGATACAATGCGAACAAAAGTGGACTCAATACGCAGCCCTGCCTTACTCCTGAAACCACGTCAAACCACTCTGAAATACCATCTTTTCCACGCACCGCAGATTGTGAATCTTTGTAAAGAGACTTTAAAATTTTTTTAAATTTAGTAGATATGCCAAGATTATAAAGTTTCAAGATCAACGTATCTCTTATCCACTCGGTCGAAGGCAGCCCGAAAATCCACAAAGAAACAAAACAATTTTTTATTTTTCTGAAGAAAGCGAAGTTTAATTATGTTTGTCAACGTAAACAGATTATCAATAGTGGAATACGTCGCCTGAAACCTGCTTGAAACTCAGACAGTAAATCTTTAGATGATATATAGGACTCAAGACGTAATAACAGAAGACCAGAAAAAATTTTCGCAATAGTATTTATGCATGAGATACCTCTATAATTGGCGACTTCATTTATGTCACCATGTTTAAAAAGAGGAAATATTATCGACTGGCTGAATGAAGGAGGGGTGACCCCCAATTCATAAATATAGTTAAAAAATTGGAGTAATTTTCCATGAAGAATTTGCTGGTGCATACTTATAAAATTCGTAGCTTACTCTGTCACGACCGGGGGCTTTATTATTTTTTAATTTAAAAATAACAGCAGCTAACTCATCCGATGTAAAAGGAGCATCCAAATATTCGTCATAAATACGTGGTTCTGCATACAAGTTGAACACCATATCATGGTGAGAATTAAGCAGATTATGGAAGTGAAACACCCCTGAGTCCATAGAAATATTGCTACCACAAACGAAATTCTTTCTTTTAAAATTGTTGACTAAATTCCAAAACGTTCTGGAGTCTTTACTACATTCCAGTTGACTAGCCGTAGAATTAATAAACTCCCTCTTTTTAAATGCACAAATATCTTTATAATTGTTAATAGAGATTTTATAAACAGATTGAATGTATGTGTTGTGGTGGTTGGTAGTTAGTGTGAAACTAAGTCTCTGTACGAGTCTGTGTTGGCACACTGTCTGAAAAGCGCATCCTGAAGATGGGCGAACGCCCGAAACCGGTCGATGACCACAAAATGAAGCAGGCTTCCACGGAAAATGTCTCTGATGGAGATTGAATGTACCTAGACTTAGTTCGACGAAACAAATTTAAAAGTCTGAATGAACGATTTCTTGCCTGAAGACATTTGCTATCAAACCATGGTTGCTTTCTTTCTGACCTAATAAATGAAGGTTTACTATCGGGAACAGGGCAAGCGCGTTTAACAACTCTGACCAGAACATCCTGTACTCCTGGGGATCTGGAGGAAACTCATCAGTATTATTGAGTATTGACTCTATATTCCTCTTATATACACTAGAATTATTGTCTAACCAGACTAGTTGAGGAAGTAGAGGCAATACTTCATCATCAGAGCTAACTGCAACGGATATGGAGAAGAAAAGAGGTAAATGGTCAGAAAAAGGTTCTGAGAGCACCTTGAAGTCATTAATCGCAGCTATAAAATGTAATGGAACACAACAGAGATCGTTCACTGACGAGCCCATACTACCAGCAAAAGTAAAATTACCATCGTAATCAGATGGAAATCTGCCATTTAAAATAATCAACTCATGGTCATCACACATTTCTAGAAACAAATTCCCTGAATCATTAACAACTGTGTCTTTTGATTGCCTAAACCTTCTACATTTATAGTTGCCAACATATAAATCTTTGGGAATTACTTGAGAGGAACCCACTCTTACGTTACAGTCACCAACCAATAGTATCTTGTAATCAACATATTCCTTCAGATAATTATTTAACTCTAAAAAATCCTCATTCCATATAGTACAATTTAAATAAATTGGTAGTATAAATAAAATTTCCTCACATGTTTTAATGGAAATCAGATCCACTCTACCTAAATTATAAAAATAACAAAATTTATATATACTAGATTTAATGCCATATAATTTTCCTCCTGATGCACGGCCGAATTTAGACACTTTATTTGCCGACACCCAATTTATATTCAGGAAAAAAATGATTATAAAAACTGAAATTAATCTCTGTAATAAATGTCTCTAACAAAATAAACACATCATATTGTTTTAAAAATTTTACAAATTACGGGTCAGCTACCTTCGTTTTAAGCCCATTAATATTATAACTAATAAAGGAAACACAAGAACCGGAATCAACTCGCTTACCAGAAACCTGCCTGCAGACGGGATGATCTCAAGAAGATAAAGATGTACGCTGAACAGCCAAAGGATTCTGAATCTTAGAGGAAGTGGACTTATTTGAAAAGTAATCCTTGGGAAGCGTATCCGAAGACAGGGCCGAGAGAAACTCAGAAAGGTCCTCTCCTACCAATTCACTAATCCTTCTAGTGCCATCCTCACGTCCAAGTCTCAGGCCAGACAACTTATGCCATTCAAACATATTGTTTTGAATAAAGAGACGATCTGCGAATAAAGAAACTCTCAATGACATATTTCTCCGATTAATTTCCTTTCTTAGGAGTAGAAGCTTGATTCTTATTCTTCTGATATTATATGGTAAATCTTGATGAACTGTCATACCAGTCAGTATTTTTTAACTTTTTTACATTAGCCATAACAGACAGCTTATCTTGATAACACAGAAATGATATCTTCAGAACTCTATTGCTTTGTTCTTTACGGCCCAAAGGAAACGCATGGATGAAACTAGGATTAACTTCTACATTAAGAACTTCAATACAGAATTATTACGGCCCAAAGGAAATGCATGGATGAAACTAGGATTAACTTCTACATTAAGAACTTCAATACAGAATTTACTAATAAATTCTGAAAGATTATCCTGAGAATTGTAAGTAAACCCCTTAAAAATAAGATTAGAGCGCCGAGATCTCATATCAAATTCATCAAAACGTTTTTCCTGATCAGCGTATTTTTCTTTTAAAAACTCCACCTCCTTGTGTAACCTCCGGTTTTCCTCTTGAAGTCTGACATTATCTTCCCAAATAGCTTTAACGTCATCTTTAGAAGCAACAGAGGCAAGTTTTTCATCCAATAATTGGTTCATTACAGCCTTCATCGTCTCTATGAAATGACCTTTACTCATCATAACCCCCTCCGCAGATTCCAAGCTTTTTCCCCCATCCACCATGTAATCAACTTCCAAAAAAGACTTTGTTCTCCTTAGACAGTTCAGGAGAGCTTCTTACTCTCTTGGTTCTGGGAAGTGTAGCAGAGTTAGACGAGGAAATTAATTCTTTCTTTAGTGACATACAAAGAGAGATCCGACTTTATGAATAGAAAATATTTCAGTTTCAAATAAAGGTAAATAGAATGAAAAAAATTAAAGAATAAAAATAAATAAAATAGAAAATTAACTACTTTTATAGAAATAATTAAATTTACGCTCAGAGCATAGAGTCTAGTAGCGAAACACCAGTATAAAGTGAAAAAAAACTAGAGCGTTAGAAGTTACGTGTGTACACGAGCACTGCTAGACATCGACTTGACCTTATCCGTAATGTTTTAATCGCTTCTTATGATATCGTCGATCGCCTATTCTAAGTTCTGACCCTGCAGGAAAAAACCTTTTTTTAGTTCTGAGACATAAATTAAATTTCCTTCTTTGGGGCACGTGCACTGTGAAGATTCCAAAGGATGTCCTTATTTGAACAGCCCTTGCAATTAAATACATTGTTGATTATACTTATAATATAAAATCATTCGTTGTGGTACGTGATAGTAATTTAATGTTGAAACCAATATCTCTACGACTTGATAGGCATTGATGAGAATCCAAACCGGTTAGAGCCAACAAGAAGGGCGAATAAAATATCATATTTAAGTTTACATCATCAAATCTTTATCTCTCAATGGAAGCTGCTGAATAGGGCAATTCATTATTCATACATTTGTCTCGAGTGTTTTGATTAGTAAATTTAGTCAGGAACTAGTATGAAGTCATTCGATATAAGCAATGCTTATTTTGCAATAAGTTACTATGGTAATACTTAATTGTTTCCAGTTTTGATTGGAGTCCATTTGTAAAATATTCTCCTGTAACTATAATTGTATCAGAATCTTTCCTTACAACCTTTGATGTAGCAATTAACCAGG
>JAAEAF010010460.1:0-21205 GCA_011037195.1 Triatoma infestans
TTCTACAGAGGGAACTTAACTGGTGAAAGGTATCTAACTTTTTTAAGAGACATTTTGCCAGTTCTGCTTGAAGATGTTCCTCTAAAACGTCGGCTAGATATGTATTTTCAACAAGATGGTTGCCCGGCACATAATGCGAGAGTTGTTCGACGTTACCTGGACAGAAATTTCCACGAAAAGTGGTTAGGAACTCACGGTCCGATCCAATGGCAACCTCGATCTCCGGACTTAACCCCAATGGACTATTTTTTGTGGGGATATCTAAAAAATAAATGTACAGTAACCTTAATCCCGTGGCTTCAGTCGAAGATCTGGAACGTCGAATAACTCTAGCCTGCCTAGATGTTGACTTTGCCACCTAGGTGCTGCTACAAACAGAGCGTGGGAGTCCAGAGCTTTGGCTGGCCTATCCGTTGATGGTGCCCAGTTTGAAGAGCTTCTTTAAAGAAAAAATAAGGTAATTTTTACATTAAACTGAAATTTGTTTTTCATATTTTAAATTACCATAACTTTTGAAAAACCTAACCGATTTTAAATTTTTTTTTTTAAATTTTTTTAGAGGCTCAATTACTATAAAAATATGCAAAAAAAAAATATAATGTTCCATTTGAAAAAAAAAAGTGTTGGATGCTGTATCTCGGGATATTGGGGTATAAAAAAATGTATCACTCACTGAAAATAAACTAGACTAAAAATGATTAAATACGTGTTTTCTATTTTTTCGAAATTTCCCGCCGTTTAAAAAAAAAGTGGGTGGAGCATATAACTCTGGTCACCCTGTATACTAGGTAGCTCACGGACATATATCTCGGATAAAAACTCAATTTCAAACAAAAACAGAATTTGTCATTCTTATTACTGTTAGAGAAAGTAATAATTGGAACATATTGTTCGAAGCATTGAGAGAATTTATTGTGAGATTTAATAGAGTTGCAGCTACTATAAATTTGAAGAATTGCGGTTTAATCAAACCCCAAGTCTTAATGGTTTAGCCTCAAAAATCTAGAGTTTACTTTACTAGAGAAATGGAGTTTGTGTGGGGTTGGAAAGAGAAAAATACATTGACTGAACAGTGATATATTAACAGAGAAACAAAGTATTGCAAGAACTTTACAAAACTGATAGCATAGAAGTGGTAGCAAGAATAGAAATGACAGACTGAAATGGCAGACTGTCTGCTGTAGTGATGTTTTCTTGAAGACTCTGTATACAAGGCTGAATATCAGGACTGATTGAGCCGTAGCTGGTTAAAATTTCTTCCCCTACTTCTCCTTCCAGATCTCTTAGGGGTTGAGGTAGACGGATCTTGTTCTTTACTAGCTTGAGGTACGGAAATGTGTTACGTCTCATGTGACGTGGCGGATGAGTTGCAGTTAGGCGAATATCCATATGATTATGTTTATAGCATGAATTTGTATAAAAGAAGTTCTCAGTACAATAACTGCTAATTTTATATTTGATATAAAATTTTATACAGTAAACTCCCGATTATCCGGGCTAATGGTGGGGAGAGGCGACACGGATAATCCGAACTATAATTATTTATTTCTAAAATACAACATATTATACATTTCTAAGGCAGACAATTATTTTAACATGTTTAATTCTCATTATTAGTAAGCAAAATCTGCGATTTTGGTTTGTTTGCAGGAATTTTTTAATATCAGTTCGAATTTTTCTAAGAGCTATTATGTCGTTATACTCGAATTCCTATTTGTCGGTGTACTCCAACTGAGTGTCAACAGAATTCAGGGCCGTGTTGTAACTAACGTGACTTCCCACTTTCAGCTTCATTCTCTTGTTCTTCTGGTTGAATGAGATCGAAAATAATATCCGCGTCACTCATTATATGAAAACCTCCATCACATGAAACATATTCTAACCACTCCTCAACATTTTCTCTATCAACATTTTCAAAGCTATCTAAATTTGCCATTAATTCACTCATTTCAGAACACTATTTCACTTGTCTAGGGCTCGATAGAATCCAAAAAAAATCCTAACTAAAAACCAGTCCAGCTGACTTTAGATCCCGCATCACCCACTTTAAACATCTAAATACGAACACGTGCACTGTGGTAAACATGAAAGCGAGGAAATATTAAAAAAAAAATACATATACATATAATTATTTTTTTAAATTAAATTCAGGCACGGATAATCCGCAAACCGGATAATCCGCACACGGATAAATCGGGAGTTTACTGTATTTGAAAAACATAATAAAGTATTTCCATTCCTGTCCGCCAAAAAAAGACTGGTAGTAAATTGCCAGTTAAACGTTAAGCATATCTTAAAAAATTGATTATTTTACGAGGTGGATATAAGAGCTGGACATTTTCAATGATTGATTGATATGTTGTTTATTCTTTTAAAGGTTTTTTTGTGACCTTTAAATGTGTATAATTACAATGTAAAAATTTTTATGTTTTGATGGTGTCTAAAATCTAAACATTCAAAACGTCTCTCAACAACAATATGACAACTCAAGATTTATAATTATTCAACATTACGTAATGAGGCTTCATTAAATTTGAAATTAATAATAATAATAATAACTGTGAAATATAGTCGCTGTCAAATATTCTTTTGATTAAATCTTTTAACATAATTAGATCAGAAATTATTAAATCTTCCTTTTCAAATTAAATATAAATTTCACAATATTGTTACGTAAGTAAACATCTTTTGTTTACACATATTATTTAATTTAATGAGCAAAAATAACAATAAGTTTTTTTTCAAATTATTTAATAATTTAATTATGACTTTGTGATTACATTGTTTCTAAACAGGAGGCAACACTTGTTTCCGGTTGCACAGTTATTCCGAAAGTTGATAGTATTGATGATAGATAATAAAATAATAAATTTTAGTTGCACCCATACATATATGTGTGTGACACTTTCATCAAACATTCTAAAATTACTTTGACATTTCGATAGTTTCAATAGTGAATACATAACAAAGTTCAGCCACCCCCTCTTCCGTAAAATGGAAAATCACCCCAGTTACACAAATCTCTACAGTTTTAACAAGAGTTTTGTTCATATGCGATCCATCAATCTCTCTACAACTGAAACCAGAGTTTTGTTCATGTATTTTCATAAACTGACAAGGTCAGTAACAATGTTTTTTTTTTCCAGATTTAGTATATGGACCAATGCACTTTAGGTAGCGGTCATAATCCATCAACCGGAAATACGTTACTGATTTTGTCCAGTTTTTCAGGTTTTTCTATAGTTTTCAGAGATACAATGGAGATATGAAAGAAGTATTTTGAAGAACTTTTAGAAGAAAGAGCTAATCCATCACAAGCGCTTGTGAGAACATTATTGTAATAGAAGAGAGCTTTGATATGCAGAAGAAAGATTTTTATTAGTGAGGAAGAACTGAAGGCGCATGGAATGTATAGAAACTAGATAAAGCTCCAGGACATGACCCAAATTGCTCATTTATTCAACCTTATCTGAAAAAAAAAAATTATACCTTCGGTTTGAGTAGTCTTCATAATAGTTCCTATTTTCAATAGTCTTAATCAGGAGTTAAGACTACAGAGCCATTACCTTCCAAATTGTACTCCAGATTTTCGAAAAAAGATTAAGTGAAGTAGTAGAAAGTCAATTGCAGAAAATCCAATACGGGTTCAAAAGAAACAGCGGCACTGCACATAGGACCTTATACTTACAATTAGACAAGTGAGGGAAAGGATCAGGGTAATAAATTTCACGTGTGTTTTATTGACTTTTTTTAAGCCATTTGACAGACTGAGAAGAGAGACTTGATGGAGTCTTTCTAGCTTGAAGGGGTATGAGAGGGATTAGGATTAGCAATAGGTTTCGCCTTTATGCGAAAACAAAAAACTATGTGCGCACGGTCCAATGTTTGCTCTTCAGAATTTAGAACAAGAAGAGGAATCAGACAAGATTGTAGTCTAAGCCCCTGGTTGTTTATTATTGCCCTTAACGACGCTATAGCAGAAAGATGTGAAAGTTTCATCTCGGATACCATAAATTTTCATCCTGCAAGATTGGATCTATTGGTTTTTGCAGACTGAAAATCTTTAGCATAATATAAATGTTTTACAAGAAGAACTGAAGAAGATGAATATGACTATTAGCGCGGAAAAAACTCAAAGAATGATGTTTAGCCGTAAGGAAGGAAACAACCTTGGTTTAACATTAAATAATCAATCTCTGCAAAATGTGTGGAACTTGGATTAAGTACTTATGAAGAAGGCAGAATTGATGGAGAGATTAACGAGAGGATAGAAGCCGTCAGAATTATTCAAGATTATTCTACGCTCTGAAAAAAGGATTTCTAAACAAGAAGGCCGTGAGTAAGGCCGTAGTGAATAGCATAATTCTCTCGATATTTTTTTACGGTAGTGAGTCCCTGGATCAAGGCACCCAAACCTATTCCAAACAGCCAAAATAAGATTCCTTTGTAAAAACGAAGGCAAGATCCTTCGAGATAAAATAGAAAATACAGATAGATATAAGGAAGAATCTCAATGTTAAGACTATAGAGGAAATAATAAGGAAGAATAGATTCAGATGATTCGGTCACTTGTTAGGAATGAATAAAGCAATAATTACCAGGGTTATCTACGAAACAAGAATTCAGGGGAACAGAAGCAGAGGAATATAGGAACTACTTCTGACTGAAAAGAATGGACTGGCGCAGAAGAGCTCGACTAATAAAAGAAATATAAGTATGTCCGGATGTTCTTTTGAAGGAATTCATACACTGAGAGGTAGAATGGGTTATGACTAAGTAGAAGAAAAAGAACTTTGTACACGATAACTCTGATAGCCCGGTAACTTATTTATGTCTGATTTGTACAGAGACAATAGTCGTTGGTAAAAAGAAGGATTTCTATTCGATCGCTTCTCGACATATAACTTATAAATTTATTTAAATTACAATATTACAATAGGATAATAATAATAATAATAATAAATATTTGTCATAATAATTATTATAATTGTTGCTGTAGTTGTTATGAACAGCACCGTGTTCAATTAAATAACAGTTACATATTTAGACATACTAATGGAAGTGATTGTCAATCTTTGTCAAATACAGATGTTATTAGTGCATGTTTACTTAGCTATCTGTAGTGTCCATATGTCATTATCGACAACCACTCATTCATACCATCTATTATCTGTTATTATATTAAATACATGTTCATATTGCTAATATTTTTCCCAATCATAAATATTGACCTATTGTTATCATGAATCATTATTGAAATTATTGATATTAAAAGGATTGTTCATGTAAAAAACTTAATACAATCTAAAGGAATTTTTTTTTTAAGATTACATACATACACATTACATTGAATGTTTTCTTTAAGCCTAAGACAATATACGTCACAATCCCTTTTTAGTGACATTAATTAACAAATTACCCTGTTTTTGCGTTCCCAGTGCACTGCCTACCTCCGGTAGTGGCTTCTAAGAAGAGAAAAATATCCTTGTTAATGCTATTTGTATTGTAAGAAAAAGCATTAAATAATAAGAGTTATATATTTTTATATTAAATATTTAATTTAAATATTAAATATTTTTAAAATTCATTTTAAATATATTTCGCTGTCTTCATTTTTCCCCATAGTCATTATTTTTAGGAGACCATTCAGATTTAATGATTATCATTGTATAATTAATTATTTATGTTCTTAAATATTATCGAATGTTTACAATTTTTCCCTAAAACAATCAACAAGTAAACAAGTTATTAGAAAAAATACAAATAGCGTGACAATCATGAATGATATCATCCAGTGGTGACCATCTTTTAATCTACTACCCTGTCTCTGAGCCAACGGCTCCTCAGCCGACATTAAGGACTGGCAGAAAATGTGTATTTTGTTAATATATGGAGGAAAAGTAATATAAAGAAAAACTGAGGCTTAACGTCAATATTTGGGATTTACTTTAATTTAATTTGATTTACCATTCCCTCCCCCCTTGTACAATTAGGTCGTTTTGGAAGTTTCTGTATGCAATTGGTGAATAATATGGGTGATTAAAGTTGAGGTGTACTGTATTGCATTCGATTCCCGGATTTAGCCTTGGGTTTTAATTGATATAGTAATATGAATAATATATAATGAGGATAGTAAAGTATGTTTGCTACCCGCTTCCGTCCATGAGATCTGATCACAAGTTAGACATAAAGCCCGCATGAAAAAATAGGCATTACTTTATCTTACTTTATTAAATAATATTATGAGAACACAGTAACTATTTCAATTATATCGTGCCGAATATTAAGATATTAAGACAGATGTTAAAAATCAGTAATAAGCAAAATTTTCAATCCAAAAAAGTAACATAAGACCGCAAAAATTGTTATTTATACTGTCACGGGTTGAAATAAATGGTTCAGCAATCAGTATGTACGATAAACAGTTTTTTTATACTATGGTTTGAAAACAGAAATATTCTGCATAGGTTTTCCTTTGGCCACATTCATACAGAACATTGGAACAATATTGAAGGTTTTGGATAAATCTTGCTCATCTTGTCCAAACACAGTTTTTCGCGGTTGCTAGTTTTGAATTATAATGCAACTCACCCAGTATTAGAATTCTATATGCAGATAAGTTAATTTTTTCGTAAAGAATTTCAGATAAGAATTCAGGTGGTAATAGACTGCTTTATTTTGCGGTCATCGACCGGCATCTGGCGTTTCAGACTGATCTCTTTTCCTCAGATGAAAATTGCAAAGGAAGCATGTCATAATCTTTTTCTCCCGGTTAGAGTGTATGAATGAGCGCCAGATATCAATGGCAGTTTTGATGCCGCTCCCAATTGTTGTAACTAAAATAAAAAGGGAAAGGGATTAGCTCAATGATATGGCGGTGGACTAGCAACGCGGTGGACCCTGCTTCGGGTCCAGCTTAGATGTCCTTAGATTTTCTTTTCCAAGAAGCCTCTACAGCTCACTGGCGGGTGGTATATAACGATACATAACGAGGAATTGCTTGCAGGCCGGGCAGTGCACTAAGATAGCACCGGGTGCCAATGACTTCAGACGCATCTTAATTAAAAAGAATTAAATAAGAATTCTACTTTTACTGTTTTTACTTTTTCTAACCCCTATTGTAATCGTACCAAATTTTCCATATCGAGTTTTCACCGGAAATATCCGTTTTGAGGTCCCCTAAGCTCAAAAAAGGGGTCTTTAGAAAATGGTGGGTATATGTGTGTGTGTGTATATGTGAACAGCGTAGCTCAGAAACGAAAAAAACGTAGAAAGTTCAAATTTGATATTCCGTTTGGTATCTGACCCCGTAGGTCATCTGTCAAAATTTCTCAACCGGAAGTACCAATTTGCCCAATGGTTTTTCTTTCACTTGCTTGCAATTTTCTCAAAAATGGCTCTGATGATATTCTTCCAACATAGGTATATCAACTACATATACAATTACGTACAACTTTTATTTGAAACATTTCTCTGGAAAAATTCATTTAAGGACACTTGGGGGGGGGGGAGATTTTGTTTTTTTTTCTCAAGTGCTATCATAGTAGATCATACAATTCTATCATCCAAATAAAATTAATTAGAAATAAATAGATGGCCAAAATTCCAAGTTTCAAGAAAATTAGTAAACCACTTTTACTGGACAGATTTTTCAGTTTTCGACGAATTTTATTAAATTTGGTACACACTAACTATAAAATTTGTCAATTATAATGTTGAAAACTGTAGTAAGAGAAAGTTGTATGTGTGTGTGTGTGTGTATCCCACCAGATTTTTTCCCCTCAAAAGTAACCCTAGTGAGGGAGAATTCATCTACATATTATCCACTTAAAAATATGTAATACATCTATTACTGACTACTTCTACTATCTAAGAAACTGTCAAATTAAGGACCTATGTACTTATTTACCAATTTCCAGTCTTCATCTGAACAAAAAAAACAAAAATTATATATAGTTCAAAAAAATTTAAACGAAATTTGTTTAGGATTTATAATTTATTTTTTTCCGCGGCATGATTAATTATCATAAAAAACTTAAACATAAAATTGATTGATATTTTATGTTAATTAATGACTTGAGTTGAAATTATATGTTTAACAGAAACGTTGAATTCTACAAAATAAATATAAGGTTCAGCAATTCTGAAATAGAGATAAAAATCTTTTTAGATAATATATATGGATATTCTATGTTTACATTTCTAATCTAACCAAAAATGATTTGAAATATTGTTTCGGTGAAAAAAAAGTCAAAAGAGAAAAATAAAATAAAAACTATCATAAATAAAAACAGATAAAAAAGTGCCAAGCAAGTGTGTTTTACTGATACACTGACATTTTGTGTGGTTTCATGTTTGTACCACCAACAATCTGCTACAGTTGCTACTACTCCCTGTCTTTGGAGAAGGGGGGTGTCTTTGTTACGCCCGCGCACTGATTACGCATGTCCCTTACTTCCCAGACATACATACATCATCCCCCTTTCTGGTTGGCAATGATACCATGGCAACACTTCTCTCGTTTCACCTTATCCTTCATCTATCAAAATATGCTCACACTTTATGTTTATTCCAAGTATTTATAGTACTTTCTTTCTTCAACTAATTACAACTTCTGGCAGGAATACATTAATAAAGATGGAAGCCAAACGTGTGCTTTATCACATAGAGAAATTGACTATTGTTTAGATTGTTTATTTAAATGAGCATGAATTTATATAACAATAATTAAAAATCTAAGAAATCTTATTTTTAGGAAGATGAAATTATAATTAATAATACATTGGACTGAATAAGAAAACTTAGCCTGAGTTTAATGAGAAATATCGGTTGAATGTCTTGGAAAGCTAAAAAAATTGTTATTAAAGACATAAGTTCTGCTTGGAAGAAGCTTTACAAATTTACATTTTGAGCCCGTCTGTGTTGCACTTAGATTTTTTCTTCCTGGGTGCTTCTACATCTCACTATCCGGTGAGGGACAGTGCTGTCTGTAACAAGAGACTACTGTCCAGAGGCCGGTAGTGCACTGAGAAGGCTTCGGGCGCCAATGACCATAGATGTTGACGCGCCTTAAATTAAAAAAAAAAAAAATGTACATATATAAATAATGAATCAAAAACTTATTACGATGAATACAAATTAATATAAATAATGACATTTATATTGCTTTAAATCAGACATGACAATCACATGGACGGCGCGACGTCTATCAAGCTGCGACATCTATCGTGGTTCAACTGACAGTAGAAGCCGCCAGGATTAGACACTGTGAGCGTTATATACCATTGACAATGCTGAATTAAGTGTAATAAAATAAATTATAAATACAAAAATGAATTAAACATAACTTACAAATTTCAAAAAAATTACGTCAACTTAATTAAGGTCACTCAGATTTGAAACTTGCTAAATTAGATATATTAGGAATTAATAGAGCAAAAAATTCCGAAGGATTTGGTGTGCAAAGTGATAAGAAAATAATTATCAAAAATCCTATTTTAAACCTCTTCTTTATTCCTTTTGAAAAATGAATGGTGGGATCTGTTTGACAGGTTTCGCAGTGTGTTATTTCTTGCAATTAGACGTAATTATAGCTATGTTGGTAATACATATTTGTGCGAATAACTATTTTTAAAACACCAATTAATACTTATTTACAACTATTTAATAACAATTTTAAAAAGTAATAAAATTATGGAAACTTTTGTTATTAAATTCAAATACAATATTCAATTGTTTTATTGAATATTTACAACTACATAAAGGAATATATAACAAGAAAAATAAGCTAGATAATATAAACAATGACGTGATGGTCATGAATGGTAGTTATCCAGCGACAATTATCATTAGTTACCTAGAAAAGGTCGCGAGGCCAATGACGTTTCAATCCTCTTGCAGGATTGCCTGGAAGTGTGGTGGAGGAGAGGGTTTAGGCGAGAGGATTAGGATGAAGAAGGAGTCTGCTGTGGAATTTCTTGTACCGGAGCTTTGCTATGTCGTGGACAAATGGAATCTTGAGATATGTGGAGATATGTGTGGATTGTATGATTGGAAACCGACGTAGTATTTTCGACTGCAGGGTTTGTATTCTGTTGAGGTGGGTACGTTTTTTGGTTCCGTAGAGTTCTAGTCCTTACATCCAGATGGCTGCGAGTAGTGAAGTATAGAGTCGTCTTTTATTCTGTCGAGCTTTTATTCTGGAGTCGTCTTTTATTTTGTAGAGCGAGTTTGGGGCGCTTGTCATGGAGTCTAGCAAGTAGTCTGTAACGATTGTTGAGGAAAGTCCCCATTTAAGTCTGGTTGAGGGTTTCAGATTAGTCGCTTGTCTAGGTAAACACCAAGATAATGAACATGGTCTGCCGGTGGTGGAAACATTAAAATTAAAAGACCAGCATGTGCTATCGTCATCACTTTTAGAAGAAAGCATTTTGAATTCATCAAACTCAATCATATCTTGCAGTTTTTCTTTTTGAGGCGTCAATCTCTCAAGAATCATATCGCCTTTAAACTATGTGAGTGAATGTCTTTGTCTTAAAATATCTTTGTTGCTTATATCATGTACAGATTGTTTAATGATAAACGCTGTCAAGATTTTTGAAAAAAAAAAATGTAATTTCATTTAAATAATGTTGAAAAAAACAACTTTTTTACTTCCTACGTCTTTATATATTGTTGAAATGTGATCGTATTTTTTATATACATATGTGTAACTGCAATGTTAATATTAAAAAAAATCTACTTCCTCTTTATATCGAACTTTTTTTGTTTTTTTTGGCCCTCTAATATCATTAATTTGGCTCTTAGTGGCTTAAACGAGCTTGACATGCCTCTGCTCTAAATTGATTAGAAAAAAAGTTAAAAAAATCACCAGTTGAGTAAAAACATCTTAGGATTTCCATTAAATACAATTATGTCTATTTTCAAAATAAAGGCCACCACTTAAAACAGTAAAAATTATTTATTTTTCACAATTTTCTGCAAAGTTAATGTGCTTTTTTATTAACCATTTTATAAATAAATATAGTTTTTTTTTTTTTTTTTATAGTCATTTTTATTATTAAATAAATAATGTTTCTTTCATAAAAATACTAAAAATACCCAAAATAATTATTATTATTTTATTTTCATTATTTTTATATAATTGTTAAGTAGTAATTTAGAAAATACTAATTTGACAAACATTTAATTAGAAAGTTAAACTCTCTCCATAAGAAGTTCTCCGGGGATAGGGGTTATTTAGTTTATGTTTTTATTATGGTTGGTTATGTGTGTTCAGGGAAAATATGTACACTCTACTTAATATAATAATTAATTTATTAATTAAATATATTGTAATAAATCAAGAGTTTTTTTATGTTGGGAAGGCAATTAAAGTTTACTGATATCTGATGGTATAATACTTCTTTGTACAGGAAACAATTTTAAAGAAGATTAATTTAATTTTACACACACAGACACACACACACACACTTATTGTGGGTGCTTAGTTTCACTATACTTAACTGTCGGAGTGGCTTAAGTAGACTCCAAGCACATTTCTTCTCCTTATCTATGTTAAGTTTAACAACATTCTTTGCGTTTTCCACATGTTAATACTAAAATAATAATGTAACGAAAATGAATACGTTGCAATTTCTCACCACAACAGCGCAATCATTTTCATTTTTTACTGCTTCTATATCACATTACAGTGTTCCAACATATCGGTATGTATGTACCGCATGCACATCTGACCGCATCTATGAAGTGTTTTGACTTAGTGATGAGGCAGAACGGCTCCACTTTTGTTGGATTTATTTATTTCTTAGAATCAGTTCCAGAAATTGATTTCAAAAACTCGTTGAACCGGGTTCTTTCACGAATTTTTAACTTTTAATGCTAAAAATGACCTTAAAATTTCGTTCAAATATCGTTTAATTCAATTCAAATGTTTACATTCATCAGTTTGTTGATATTTTACACTTTAATTGTATGAATAATTTAATATTATTAAACTAAACATCAAAAATTAGATATAAAAGAATTATTTAAATTAAATTCTATACAAAATTTAACAATAAATAAAATGTACGCGAAACAACGCAAGTAATCAATTAAAAATTTTAAAAATGGCGCCTAACTTAAAATTTAACCTAACATACTTAGCCTTTTTGACATACGTCGTATTTGAAATACGTCCGTTGCACATATACTTTCATAAAATAAAATTTCGTACATAACACTCATTATTTTTTTTTTTTCTAAAGATGATTATAATTTTTTAATATTATTTTTCTGATTAATATTTTTAAATAATATTTGGAGAAAACTTAAAATAATAAAATACATTATACATAGAGAACCTTGTATTAGAAATGTAAAATTTTCCAAACTAGATTCAGTGTTTTGATTTATTCGTTCACGAAATAATTTGAATCAACTCCGCTATCGAGTCCATTCGATTAAATTAAAGGTACCAAAGCTGAAAGTGGCTCATGGCTTCGGGATTGCTTATCCCCAGTTAAAGAAACCGTGTCCTCATCAGGCTGGCTCATTTACAAAGGGTGTTACCGTGGTTTTCCTCCTCAGCCTTGCAGAATTGCCATTATGCGTTGTCAGCAATTGGTGTATGCGGCTATTCAGCCTACAATGCCTTGTTAGTAGACCCACTTATTAGTGATCCCTTCGTCTATGGCTCAGTAGGTACCTGGTAAATTTAGGTAAATGTCTTTTAATAAAGAATTTAGCCTGCCTCTGCCTTGGTGTTCTTTCCCACCATTGCTGATGCTGATCTTCTATCCCAATCGTTGATAGAAGCTTGAATGAGCAACTTGGGCAACCCGCAGAAGGATTCGGGGCCTATAAAAGGTTCCTTCGAGCTCTCCTTGTCCAGGGCGTCCGCCATTTCGTTGCTAAGGAACCCCCGCATATCTCGGCACCCAGGCGAGTGGCAACTTAATTCGAGCACCCACCTCGGTTAGGAAAGATTGGTAGTCCCAGTATATGGCCCTCTCCTTGCCTTATAATCTCCTTAGCGCGTAGTGTAACGCCACAATTTCGGCCTGAATGACCATGGCGTACTTCCCTAGGTTGGTCTTGTTAACTTTAGACCTGCCCCCATCATAGACTCCAGCTCCGACCCAGTATATGCAAAGTAATGATTACCTGTAATTTAATATTAAATAATAAAACTTTTCATTTAATAACTAGTGGTAGCTTTGATGACAACTGAGTTTTTTAAAAAATTTTGTTCATTCTTTCGCAGGACAAAATATGATAAAATAGAAGATGTTGTCCACTAATCTACCACTAGTTATAAGAAACTCAATTTCTAAATATAATATCCAGATTCTGAAAATTTTTCTGTAATGTTGCTGGAACCACTTTATTTAAAGATAGGAATTTGAATCAACCCATTCTAATAAAACCAAATCCGCTTGAACAGTGGCGTTACTAGCTCCAGTGGTCTGTGAGATTGTAAGCAACCAAGCTCCGCCTAACTTGCACGCGGATTTTTTTTGTAACAGCTGATTAAATTTCAAGTTTAAATAAAATTTGCCTATGCTATAATATTATATTAACATCAGTAACAATATGTTTGTTGTGTGACTGGTTCACTCATGGTTTTTTTTTGTTTTTGTTTTTGTTTTACCGTGTTTATAGTAAAAGTAGAGTATGTATCAAAATTGGATAGACATTGTTAACTAAGTAAAATGAAGTAGAGTTGAATGTGAATATTGTTTGTGGTGGGCACCCATAATTAGTGTAATGGTGGGTTGTACAGTGATGGTGATCCATCATAACGGAGTGGCAAGTAATGTTTGAGAGGAGTGAGAGAGAGGGAGAGAATGAATGAGCGAACGGCCGTTAGGAGGAGAATAAAGCCAGTGGACGGAGAGAAGCTATGTGTCCACTAGCGGGCGCTGCTATAACGCTATCTCCACGCTAGTAGCAGCAACATGGACGTCATTACTAGTGCCGTGTTACACTCTATAACCAGTAAACACCTTGAAATAATCATTATCATCAACTTCCTTCAGTTTTTCTTTTTTTTTTTTTAATATTTTCTTTTTTATTTTATTTTGTTTTTTTATTATAATGATTGAATCAGCTCTGGGTAAATTACATCTTTCTTTTGTTAGATAAAATTATTTTTAAAAAATTTACTTAAAATAAATATGATTATATTCTATATATCAAGAAGAAGGAGATTATAAATGAAACGTTATTTTCAATTATTAAATCTAATAGCCTGTATGATAATGAATGATTGTATTTTATAATGATTGCTTTTTGTACTGTGCATTTTTTTTTTTTTTTATTTAATATTTTTATATATTACACATTTTATTTAAATATAAATTGAAATTATAGGTTATTATTATATTATTACAATCTACCTGTGTGTCCTTATAATTCTCTATAATAAATATCAGTAGTGTAATGCAATATTGCCCATGGCCATTTGTCTGTTTTTACTTCTACTCTTACTCCTAGTAAGAGGAAGTATTGTAATCGTGTCAAATTTTCGATATCGAGTTTTCACCGGAAATATCCGTTTTGAGGTCCCTGAGTCAAAAAAAAAGTGGTTTTTAGCAAATGGTCTGTGTGAGAGTGTGTGTGTGTGTATGTATGTATGTATGTGAACAGCATAGCTCAAAAACGAAAAACCGTAGAAAGTTAAAACTTGATATTCCATTTAGGCATCACCGTGGGATCTGACACTACGTTATCTGTCAAAATTCCTCAACCGGAAGTACCACTTTACTAGTTAGATGTTTTACTTTTTTGCGATTTTCTCAAAAATGGCTCCGACGATTTTCTTTAAACTCGAAACATCAACCACACATACAAAGAGCTACAACTTTTATTTGAAACATTTCTCCGGGAAAATGCTCTGAAGGGCACTTTTGGGGGAGGGGTGGGGTTAGGTTTTCATCTAAAGTGCTATTTCAGTTTATTTTACAATTCTGTCATCTAAATAATGTTAATTAGAATTAAATATGTTGTTGAAATTCGGAGTTTGATAAAAATCGGATAACCGGAAGTGCGTTTACTTTACCACTTTACTAAATGATTTATTCACTTTTTCAAAATTTTCTCAAAAATGGCTCCGACGATTTTTATGAAACTTCGTATATAAACTAAACATGCAAAGATCTACAACTTTTATCTAAAACATTTCTCTGGGAAAATTCTTTTAAGGGCACTTTTAGGGGAGGGGTAGGGTTAGATTTTCATCTAAAGTGCTATCCTAGTTGATTATACAATTCTATCATCCAAACATAATTAGTTAGAAATAAATGGATGGCTGAAATTCCAAGTTTCAAGAAAATTAGTAAACCGGAAGTGCGCTTTTACTGAACAGTTTTTTCAGTTTTCGACGAATTTCATTAAATTTGGTACACAAACTATAAAATTTGTCAATTATCATTTTGAGAACTGGAGTAAGAGAAAGTTGTGTGAGTGTTTCACACCAGATTTTTTTGTTTTTGTATTATTCACTCTTATTTAAGTGAATGTTCATTGTGATTCTTTTTTGAAATTCGCCAAACTTGATATTTTGTAAAATTTTCTTTCTTTTGAAGTCTGATTTTATTTTAATAAGTATAT
Organism: Triatoma infestans; assembly: GCA_011037195.1. Classification (NCBI taxonomy): domain Eukaryota; kingdom Metazoa; phylum Arthropoda; class Insecta; order Hemiptera; family Reduviidae; genus Triatoma; species Triatoma infestans. The sequence continues at coordinate 15,595 of JAAEAF010010460.1, forward strand.
GTTTTATAATGTATGGACTCAACCTTTGCTGGAAAATTGTATTTTATGAGCAATAAAAAAAAAAAAATAAAATAAATAATTACAAAGACATAATTAACAGAATTGTTAAAACTCCCCTCTAAAGTATCGTATAAATTCATTATATTATACGATTCTACCACCTAGTTAATTTTAATAAGAATTAAAGTGTTGCGAAAATTCAGAGATTAAAGCAAAATTGATTGAACAATAAAATGTTCAGTGTGATTAAAAATATTCTATTAGGGTTTCGTCTTTCTTATACGAATGCTTTTTTGAAAATTTCTTTGAGCGTGTATCATCTATAAACAAATAAAACTTTATGCAAACGTATATACAGTGCAATGAACTACTTAAGAAAGCAAATGGTCATTGAAACCACAAACCGGAAACATTTTTACAAATAACTGTTATTCTTTTTTATTCTAATTTTAATTTTTTCTCTTTCTATTATGCTGATGATAAGAAGACAAAGTGTTGCAATCATGTCAAATTTATGATATAAAATTTTCAGTATATGAAGTTTAATGAAAAATTGTTGGAGCTATTTTTTGAGAAAATCATGAAAACAAAAACATTCAGCGAGGTTGAACTTCGGTTGATAGATTTTGCGCCCAATGATCTTAGAATCTAGGTAATACGTAAATGAAATACAAAGTTTGAGCTTCATACACCCACACACTGATATTATACCATTCGCTAAAAAAACGTTTCTTTTTTTCGTATTCAAGGGACCTTAAAATCATGTATTTCCGGTGAAAACTCAATTTCATAAATCTGGTACGATCGCAATTTCCTCTTAATGGGAGTAATTCTGAATGAGAAGAAAATAGGTTGACGTTAGTGCCACTTTATGATTTTATTTTATTTTTTTTTTCTAGTTTTCTGCAATTTTCTCGATAAGTTACCAACCTATAATATTAACTACACTTATATTGAACTGTACCACTTTTGCTTGTGACATTTTTTCGATTAAGTAGCTCCTGGAAAGGAACTGGTAAGTCACCACTGTATGGTATTTTCAGTTTACATACTACCAGCTATATATGTAATATCAATACCAGTTGAACTTAGTAAAAATACCAAGTTTGTGCGGGAATTCGTCTACAATAAATATGCAAATTGTAATAAGTGGAAATATTGTAATCGTGTCAAATTTTCGATATCGACTTTTCCACCGGAAATATCCGTTTTGATGTCACCTGAGTCCAAAAAAGTGGTTTTTAAAAAAATGGTCAGTGTATGTGTGTGTGTGTGACTATGTGAACAGCATAGTTCAAAAACAAAAAACCGTAGAAAGTTCAAACTTGGAACCATAGGATTCGACATTAGGTTATCTGTCAAAATTTGTCAACCGGAAGTACCACATTACTACTTGTTTTTTTTTTTACGTTTTCGGGATTTTCTCAAAAAATGGCTCCGACGATTTTCTTTAAACTTGGTATAACAACTACACGTAGAAAGAGCTACAACTTTTATTTGAAACATTTTTCCAGGAAAATTCATTTAAGGGCACTTTTGGGAGAGAGGGGTGGGGTTAGGTTTATATCTAATGTGCTATTTCAGTTAAATATGTTGCCGAAATTCCGAGTTTGATAAAAATCGGATAACCGGAAGTGCGTTTACTTAACCACATTCCTAAATGATTTTTTTCACTTTTTCGCAATTTTCTCAAAAATGGCTCTGACGTTTCTCGAAACTTCCCATGTGAGTTAAACATACAAAGATCTACAACTTTTATTTGAAACATTTCTCTGAAAAAATTCGTTTAAAGGGCACTTTTAGGGGAGGGGTGGGGTTATGTTTTTTCTCTAAAGAGCTCTAGTTTGTTTCTCTAGATTGTTGATTATACAATCTATCATTCAAACAAAATTAATTAGAAATAAGTAGATGGCCTAAATTCCAAGTTTCAAGAAAATTAGTAAACCGGAAGTGCGCTTTTACTGAATCGTTTTTTTTTTTTCAGTTTTCGCCGAATTTGAAACTATTAAAATTTGTCAATTTTGTGAACTGGAGTTAAGAGAAAGTGTATGAGTTGAGTGTTCCACACTAGATTTTTTTTTTATATTAGTAGAAAACACGGAACAGCCTTTAATAATTAACAAAAGTTATCAACTGGTTAGATAAGACCTTAACTTCAGATACGTCTTATCTTGTTAGTTGTCATATAATTGCTATTAATTATTATTATCATTCTGTATTTGAGGCGAATAATTCTATATTTATTTATTTCATCCTTATCAGCAAAAAATAGCTTATCAGTTTTATTCCATTAATGACTAATAAAAGAATAATAAAGTAAAAAAAATCTGCTTTGGAATACTTAACTTTCTTCTTGCCAAATTACTAGTTACAATTAAATTTCCTTCTAATTCGGAATAGTTATTACATATTAAGTTGAATATTATATAAGTGGAAAACCTAAACCATTTCTCCCAAACCCAAATGAATCTAGGGTAGCAAACAAGTTAAGCTTTCCTCTAAAGTGCCAATTACTATAATGTACGGAGTGCTTTACAAGTATAAAATGAAGATACATTAAAAAAAATATTAAGATATTCCGTTTAGGTATCACAATGGGATCTAACATTACGTTATCTGTCAAAATTCCCCAACCGGAACTACCATTTTATTAGGTTTTTTTTGTTTTTTTTTTTTTTTTTTTTTTTTTTTTTTGTTTTTTTTTTTTTTTTTTTGCAATGTTCCTTAAAAAAAAATGGCTCCTACGATTTTCTTCAAATTGGTATAATAGCGACTACATATACAACGAGCTACAACTTTTATTTGAAAACATTTCTTGGGGAAAATTCCCATCAAGGGTAGTTTTGGGGGGTGTGTGGGTTTACGTTTTCATCATCTAAAGCTATTTCATTAGACAATTCTATCATCTAAATAATGTTAATTAGAAATCATTGCTGGCCAAAATGCCGTTTCAAAAAATAGTAAACCGGAAGTCGCTTTATTGAACTTTCTTTCAGTTCTGAATTTCCTAAAATTTGGTACACAAACTATAAAATTTGCAATTATAATTTTGAGAATTGTGGTAAGAGAAAGTTATGTGAGTGTTTCACATCAGATTTTTTTTAAGCAAAGTGTAAAAGCTTTATTATGCCTTGTTAGAATGTCATAGTTATATAACGCATGTGTGTCCATCTTCTTGCGGCATCACCATTGTTACCGGCTGTTTTTTTTCCCTTGTATTAAGTTTTTTTTTTTGGAGGGTGGAGAAAGTTAGAATTCTCTAGCATTTTATCTATATAATAGCTGCAATCTGACAATAGATGTTGTTACGGTTATCTTAAATGAAAGTATTGAAAATATTTTTGTTTAGTTAATTTAGCCTAATTTTCTTCCCCCCCCCCCTCCAAATAAGCATAAAATTAGATACGCAATTAACATTAAGTACGCTTTTTTTTGAAATTAGGCTAAAGAAAACCTCCGAGTGATCGTATATATTTTTTTGTTGTGCTTATATTCAAATCATTTTGACAGGAAACGCTTTCTAATGAATTAAAAAAAAAAATACTTAACCAAAAAAAATATGATGTGTGGAAAATATAAGTTTATATTACGAAAATATATTACAAGTGTATTTAACAATTTTACTTTAAACTTGGAATTGCTAGGTAAGGGTGGATGTTGGTGTAGTGGTTATGAGCATGGATTTGTAACTGGTAGGTCACCAGTTCGAGTCCCGCGTATAGCTAAATTTTATATTCGTTTAGAAAATGTTAATAGTAAATTAGGTGTATTGTCTCCCCCATCCACGGCATCTAATGTGGTAGTTTCACCTAAACGAAGTATCACGTTTCAGCTTTCTGTGATTTTACGTTTTTTAGTTATGTGACCACGCCACATATAACCGAGACTCATTCCCACCCCCCCCCCCCAAACGCTTTCTCGGACTCAAGAAGTCTGAAAGCACGTATTTCCGCTGAAAATTCATCACAATCGCAATACTTCCTCTTCTTACAGCAGTAAGAGAAAGTAAAATGAAGGTTTATTTATTTGTGCAATTAGCGTTAAATGTTTTCTAGAAAAACCCAAAAAATTCCTGAAAATTCCAGAACATTTCTGATTGGAAATCTCGAAATTTCAGTAAAGTATATTGGAGCATAATGGGACTAATTAAATAGCGAATTTGAAATTGTATTTTGACTGTTTTGGCTTCTGAGAGTCATGCTTTCTTGGAACAAGCTGCACGCAGAATGTCCCACATAATTTTACAGCAACCCAGATCGAAGGGAACTTGAAAATGCCTGTTTAGTTTGTCGTCAAGCAGGCCCTATTTATAAAAACAAATCTTATTTTTTAAATATGTATGTTTTTTGACCAATATTATAATATAATTATTTTATCGATTTTATTATCGACCCTTTGATCAGGATCGTTTTAAAAGAAACTATATTAGTTTTTCTTGCATACGTTTCGGTTAATATTTTATGAACTTCTTCACTGAGTGTAATGGTAGCATTTCCTAAAGGCGCGTTCTCACGAGTCAAGTTTAGTTGTCCGATTTTAGTTGATCAGCAAAAGTTGAATGCGACTTGAATCAGTTTTGGTTCATACCTTTCAACTGAAATCGATCAAGCCGTTTCAATAACTACACGGAGCACTCTATGAGTTGAAAGCAAACTGAGAAGCCAATTGGGCGATTCGGAGGTTCACACTTGTCAATACTTGTAAGATGGCGGGTTCGACTGAAAGATGCGTCATACTTGAACGATAATGTTTGACTCGGTCAAACTTTTGTTGATCTACGAAAAAGTTGGATCAACTTCATTGAAAGAAAAGGTTCTCACTAGGTTTTTCATTCAACTTCTATTGATCAACTAAAATCGGTCAACTAAACTTGACTCGTGAGAACGCGCCTTAAGTACTAACATACATGGGCAAAAAATAGTCAGCAATATTTTCATTTTTATGTGTAGACAGTTATGTGAAGAAACTAAACAATTTAAAGAAAATTTATAGAGAGTTTTTGAGCACTGATGATGATTATATACTCGTATTAATCGAAACTTCTACAAAAAAAAAAAAAAAAAAAATGATTTAATTTCTTTTAAAATGATCCAGACCAAAGTTCCGATAATAAAGTTGGTGAAATAAAACTATTACCAATAATCACTCATAAAGTCATACAGTTTTTCTTTTATATTATTTAATTACTTACTTTTATTTTTTTACTTTCTTTTATTTATATCCAAATAAAGTTTAATTTATTCTTTTATTTAATGGCCACGCTTTCGCTAAAACTAAGTTGATAATAATTGAAAGATATGCACTAGTTTTTATGATACAAGTTCTGTTTGGAAAAATAGGGTGATGCACTAATTTTTTTTAATAGATTGTTCTTAAAATATAGAAAGCTTAAAAGAAAAAGCGTAATGTTATATTTGAATTTCCTTTAGCTTCAATTCAAAAAACAAAAACGTAATAAAATAATGCAGACAAATTAATTGTTGACATTTCTTATCGGCTGTTGATTATTAATCGATATCTCTTTAAAAAATTAAATTAATCTAGGCTCGTTATTTATTTTTTACATTCCTTATAAATATTTACACCTTACAAAACCCTATCATAAACGGGG
>JAAEAF010010461.1:0-20298 GCA_011037195.1 Triatoma infestans
CCATTCTATATTCCAGATTTAGCTCCATCCGACTAACGTTTGTTTCGGTTTTTAATACACTTTTCTTATGGGAGAAAATTGAATAACTTTACCGAAGTTAAAACTGGAATGCAGGAGTTTTCTTGATTCCAAAACCAGTAATGGTATCACGCAAGGGATCCAACAGCTGCAATAAAAAACATTTTTTTTTTAATTGAAAACCGTTAATTTGTTTTTAACATCCCCTCGGTATTTAATGTAAATTCAAATTTGCTGCCAATGGCGTACAATAATTTTATTTTGGAGGGGGGGATATTGCACTATCTTGATAATAATTTACTAATTTTTTAGGCTGTGTCCTAAGGGTAGAGGGGGGGTAAGCTATGCATTTTCTCCTTTCTCAGTCAGTCGCCATTTTAAGCTCGAAGGAATAAGTCGTTATGCAACACTTCCTTCAATAGGTCACAGTGTAATACCTATACAATTCATGCCAGTTCGACTGCTTTTAATTGTAAAATCCAAGTTTGTTACTTCTGGTTTTCCTGGGTAGTGTTGATAAACTGGTGCTTTTGTCGGCGTAGCGGCTTGGTTCTCTCGGGCCTGCATAGGTTATTATGAAAACACATTGTTATTTCCGGTTTCCTGCCGCGCAGCTTCTGGGAGCCCATTTAATTGTTATCTGCAATCATCAGCCAAACAGCAGTGAATGGATCAAGACTCAAGAGTTACAGGCACATAAGATATATTTGGGCTAAGGATCATGGGTCTTCCAGCACTGGTAACCAGGATTCTGCGTTTCAAGGTAAGCGCCATTCCTTTGGCTGTTGAAAGTGTTAAATAATGAATAAAGGCTACCCATTTTTTAAATTTAATTTATATAATCGTTATTCCCATTTAATTTTTTGATATTTTTAATTTCCCATTTGCTCAGCCAATTATATTATATACAGTCCACTCAATATTTTCACTCAATTTATATTTTTTGTTTCCTTATTTATTGTACAGAGCCTATCAGAGGTATCGTGCTTCAATATATTGTATATTTTTATTTTTTATTTCCTGTATTTACTGTACAACCCCATTTTTTAGTTTCTTCTTACAGGCGCGCGCGCGCACACACCCACACAAACACATGCTTCAGATGTGATTACTCATTCCTGGAGCGCTAGTAAAACTTATGATAGTTCTACAGTAATAACGCTGTCATGTCCTATCTAATCGCATAATGAGGTTACACAAGAAGCTGAACTAAGAGGAAACCATCTAAAACATTATAATTTTCGAAAGTTTATAATATATTTAGAGCATAAAGATATTAATTAGATATTTATCAATATTCTTTGTCTTCATTAGATCTTCCACGAGCCCATTAAAAAAGCCAAAATTCTGCTGCCACAAATTGGTTTATTATATAAAACATGAGATCTTCTTTTATTTAATGTTTATTTTTTAACCGTTTTAAAGTCACCATTAAATGTCTCCTGTCAGATTTTTATTTTATTCCTCCATTATTATCATTATTTCCTCAATTTTTTTTTTTTTATTGAAAATAAGAAAACAGACTTTAATCAAATTATTGTGAAGTGTTTTTTAACTTAATTTTAACAATGTAAGAAAAGGTTGGTTTTTATATTATAAAAGTAGCTGATAGGTTGACAGTGTTCATCAGTTATAACAGAAGAAGACAGTCTTCTCTTTATCTTGTAAAAGTGCCCGACTTCTTTTAGTGGGCGGTTGGGACGACCAGGAAATTGCCGCCTCTTTACTACACTGCTGGTCCCATCCCCCCTCCAACTGGCTGTACCGCCCTCGTACTTGTTTAATATTCTAGTAATAAAATTGGCTGTGTTGTAGTAGTCTTCCCTCCTTTACTACTCAACAACAGCAACTTGCTGAGTCATGATTTCTCTCCCTTTGGTGGTCGGTCATGCAGTCTTTTTTTTTTTACTTAATATTTATTTTCAACAAAGATGACATTTATATTACACAGTTTTGTCTCTTATCATTGTAGTTCATGGTCTTATCTGTTCTAAAATTTTCACCAAAAAAAGTTCATATTTATTACATGAACCGCATTTTAAATAATAAATCTCCATGTTATATCATCTTGTGATTAAATTAAGTGGCCACTTACTATTCTCAGTTTTATTAACTAACTATAAGCTTTCTTTACAAGCAGGCTGGCTCATTCTTAATCTCTTCAATCGGATAGTCGATTTTATCCAGGTGATCATGAAAAATAAGTTTTTAGAAAATTATGTGTGTTTTACAAATGTAAAACTCTTGTTGAAAAAAACTTTCTCTAAATGCAGTTAATATATTTATAAAAATTGACAGGGAAGGGATTAGCTAAGTGGTTAGCGGGTTGGACTCGCACGAGGAGGTCCCGGGTTCGAATCCAGTGCTACCCATAGATTTTTTCTTCCCTAGGAGCCTCTACAGTTCACTGTTCGGTGATGGACAGTGTTGTGTTTAGCGAGAGAACACTGTCCGGAGGCCGGCAGTGCCCTGAGAAGGCTCCGGGCGCTAATGACAATAGATGTTGGAGCGCCTTAAATTAAAAAAAAAAAATCTGGTGTGAAACACTCACAAAACTTTCTCTTACTCCTGTTCTCAAAATTATAATTGACAAATGTTTTAGTTTGTGTACCAAATTTAACGAAATTCGTCGAAAACTGAAAAAGCAGTTCAGTAAAAGCGCACTTCCGGTTTATTAAGTTTCTTAAAACTCGGAATTTTGGCCATCTATTTATTTCTAAATAATTTTGTTTGGATGATATAGAATTGTATAATCAACGATGATAGTGCAAGTTTAGAGCGGAACTTGGAACGCCGCCCATTCCCCCTCCCCTAAAAGTGCCCTTAAATGAATTTTCCTAGAGAAATGTTTTAAATAAAAGTTATAGATCTTTGTAGGTTTAGTTTATATTAGAAATTTCAAGAAAAACGATCGTCGGAGCCATTTTTGAGAAAATCGCGAAAAAGTGAAAAAATCATTTAGTAAACTACTAAAGTAAACGCACTTCCGGTTATCCGATTTTTTCCAACTGGGAATTTCAACAACATATTTAATTCTAATTAACATTATTAACACGGCAGAATTGTCTAATAAAGAGAAATAGCATTTTATATGAAAAAATAACCCCTCCCCTCCCCCGGAAGTGCCCTTAAAGGAATTTTCCCGGAGAAATGTTTCAAATAATTGTTGTAGCTCTTTGTATATGTAGTTGATACACCAAGTTTAAAGAAAATCGTCGAAGTCATTTTCTAGAAAATCGCAAAAACGTAAAAAAAACAACTAGTAAAGTGGTACTTCCGGTGGAGGAATTTTGACAGATAACGTACTGTCAGATCCCATGGTGATACCTAAACGGAATATCAAGTTTCAACTTTCTAAACACTTTTTTGTTTTTGACTCATGCTGTTGCACATACACACACAATGCACCACACACACACACCGTTTGCTACAAAAACCACGATTTTTTTGGACTCAGGGGACCTCAAAACGGATATTTCCGGTGGAAACTCCATATCGAAAATTTGACACGATTACAATACTTCCTCTTACTAGGAGTAAGAGAAAGTAAAAACTGAAAAATTTCCTCCAATTTTTTCGGAAAAATGTTCAAATAAAAGTGGAACCTTTACTGCTGCACAGCCAGCATTTCAAGTTTATAGAAAACCGTGTAAAGTTACACGATAAAATTCAAGTTACTTCAAGTTAAATCTCGAAAAAATTCAAAAATTAATTCTGTAAAGTCTCCTACTTCGGGTTTACTGATTTTCTTCAAATTAGAAAATCTGACAATGTTTCTAGTGTACTGCAATATTATATCGATTGGTAGAATCATACATCGTACTAAACTGGCACTTTAGAGGAAAGCTTTAACATTGTAGTTTACTTTGTACCCCTCATATTGGAGCTTCCTACGATTTGTTGTTTGTGAGATACTTTAATCATATATATTACATACTTATTAATTTAGGCGCGTCAACATCTATGGTCATTGGCGCCCGGAGCCTTCTCAGAGCACTGCTGGCCTCCGGACAGTGTTCTCTCGTTACAGACAACACTGTCTATCACCGGACAGAGAGCTGTAGAGGCTCCTAGGAAGAAAGAATCTAAGGGTATCACATCTGGACTCGAACCCGGGTCCTCCGCGTGGGAGTCCACTTAGCTATTCCCTTCCCTTAAATACGTAAATATGTGATGCTGCAAAGAAACAAAATTAGGGCATAATATTTTTGTGCATTCTGATAGTCGATGATCTCCACTGTTTAAAAAAATATCTTGATGATAGTGAACCTCTGAAACATGCAGATAACCTCTCAAAGAAAAATTTCGTGATATTATCTAGTATTCCAGATCAAATGTCGATTCAGAAGGGATAATTGATCAAAACCTTGGTGGCAATCTGCTTAGGAAAAAAAAAAACTTTTTTTATGAGCGAAGAACCTCCAACCATGTATTTCCGGGTGAAAACAACACGATCAGTGGGAGGAGAAGTTCTGCTTTCCTCAAAAAAAAAAAAAGGCATTTTATTAAATTTAGATTCTCTCATGATTTAAAATTGGATACAAGTAAATATTCAGTAAAAACCAGAAATTTGAAGAGAATTTGTCGATAACTATGTAGTCCTGCATTAAGTCGTGTGAGCGTTTCACAACAGATTTTTTTTTCTGACATAAAACTGGTATTTCTTTAAATATTGAAAATTTGACACAATTGTAATATTCTCAACAGTGAAATTCTGAAGAGATTCAGGAAAAATCGGTATTTGTAATCCATGCATTAGATTTCGAGTGTATTTATTTTTTTAATTAGTTTGATTCTTGGCCTCATTGTTCTACAATGATTATGAAACAGCAACGTACATTTCTTCCCGTTTTACCCTTTCCCGTCACGGTACTAAGGGATCTTTTTGGACCGTACCGACCCTCGCGGGTATACCGGTTCCCCGTTGCAAGCAACGGGATCGTTTAACAAGAGAAGGCTGTCACTACCAGCGGGTGGCTGTAGTGCAAGGCCTCTCACTGGCAGAGGTGCCCTAGGGCACACCCCCGCTTGACCCATTTAAGGGCAGGTTGAGATACGCTCAACCAGCGCGCAAAGTGGTCACATAAAGATCACACTTCACTCCCAGAAGCTAGAGAAGGCCAACTCTAGCTTGGCTCTGGTAAACCGCGCACACCCAGCTTATGCGCTACCAACTTACGGGCTGGTTCCGGGGATATTTTATATAGCGAGACTCTTCCCGCTCAACTCATGACCGCAGTCATTGGAGCTACTGTTTAAACCACGACCACTACGAATCCTACCTCAATTGCAAGCAATTGGCTCGGAAGTCGCTTGCGCCCGTAGTTCAGTGTTTCAGCTCTAACGAGCTAGCGTGACTGATCGCACGCCTGATGGTGAGTCAGTCCATCTACTAATTCCTGGCCATTGCCTGAAGAACAGGGGTGTTAGTAACCCAGGATACTTACAGGCAGCCCTGCAAGAGGAAAGGATCAGGATCGAAGCGGGTTGGGTGAGGGATTCCCCAACCTGGAGAGCCAGAGGCTGATTGCACCACGCAGGGTGGGCGATGGAAAGTGCCAGAAACCAACGCCATTTGTTTCTAGAAGTTTGCTATTTGAGATACTTCTAGATTTTTAATATCCGCACATGGGATTAGAGCATATTTATCAGTAAAAAATACGTCAATTCCTTGGATTAGAGCATATCTTATCAGTAAAGATACGTCCGTTCCTGTGCAGGGTCTCCCTTTTAGTCGCCTCCTACGACAGGCAGGGCATACCGTAGGCCTATTCTAATTCCCGGGACCTACACGGCCAAAACAGCAACGTACAGTAAAAAAAAAAAAATATTACCACATACTGCTGATTATCCATTCATTATAACCTTCCATTATTTTCTTTTCTTTTTTACCGCCGGTAGTTTTCTAAAATAGAATAGTTTATTTTCCAATTTTGATAATCACGTAAAGAGATTAAGTTAGTTCATTAAAAAAAGTTTTTCTTTTCTTTAAGTATAAAAACTTTTTCAATAACAGTGTAAAGTAATAGATTGAGTTTTCCTGATCTAGTTAGAAAATTGAGTTTCTCATTTAGTTTTATTAAATAACTAGACGGCCATGGAGAATGCCTCAGCGCCTAGTTTTTCTAAAGCCTGTATTGAATTAATTATCACTTTTACGCCACGTGTTGTTATCTATTATTCGACCTCCTATACATGTTTTAAAACAAAGTTAATGGCCTTTCAGCATGTTATAATTATTATTATTTATTTTTTTAACATTAATTCGATAAATTTATTTAAAAGAATTTTGTCAAATGTTCTAAATTTAGTTATGGAGGTTTTCTGAATCCGAAAAAATTGTTTTTAGAATTCCGTCCCTCACTTTCTTTTAGTGTGTATGGGAAAAATGAAAAAAAATCACAGAAAACTGAAACTTAATATTTTGCTTAGATGATTTCAGTGATTACGCTGCCCGATTTACTCCTTAACTGAAAGATTTTTCTTTCAGATCTTTGCGATTTTCTCAAAAACAATTTCAACGATATTCTTTAAACTACTAATCTTAAAATGAGCCGCAACTTTTATTTGAAATATTTTTACGCCAAATTCATCTAAATGATGTTATTCTGGGAGTAGACTGTGATATTTTGGGCTTTTTTCTGAAGTGCCAATTCAATATATTGTAACGTAGCCAGTAGTGCCATCTTGGAGAGGAAGTAGGAACCTCAAGTTCTCTTAGTGGCCGCTAGGAAGCGCTGGCGACGCGCTCTAGTTCTCTTTGGAAGAATTGAGAAGGTTCTAGAAGATTCTCTTCCGGTATAAATAGTGGGACCGCAGAGAGGTGGGAGAGAGTTTTCTAGTTACAAACGAAGTGTACGTTTGTGGAAAGTTTATAAAAAGTGAACAAAGTGAACTTTTGTGGTTTAAACTGTGAAGTAATATTTGTAATTTATTGTGTATAACAATAAATTGGTGTTTTCTTTATTGAAGTTTAGAGTATTTTATCTATACGAACCCACTTAAACTACTTGCAGTAGCTAGTTTAGAGGGAAAAACGTTACAATATTATACCGATTCTATCATCTGTATAATAATATTAACATGAGTGTTGCCAATACTTCCAGTTTGAAGAATATCGGTTTACCGGAATTGATATTATCTTCTGTATGCACATTGAAACACATATATATATTTTTCGTTTTTTTTTTTTTTTTTTTTTTGTGATTTTTGTTACCGTTTAAATAATAAATCAAAGCTATGTAAATTGCAGTAAATGGAAAGTCTTATGAGTGTTTCCCACCAGATTTTTCTTTATATTTTCGTCTGTCTTCAATTTGAACAGTTCTGGCGATTTGTTTCGAAGTAATTCCGTGTGTTAAGTCTAGCTTAATAACTGAACGAAGATTTTAACATGGATCACTTTTTTTTTTTACAAAAAGCCGCGAAAATATGTGAAAGAGGGCGGAAAAACTTAGGACACTGCCCCGGTGTTTGTGTACTAAGTTTCCTCCCAATCCACTTAGGGAACGGGGAGGGACCACAGGGACGGTGGCCTACGTTTCTCCCACCACCCCTCTTGGTGAATCGACAAAAATATAACATCCGGTATTTTACCCGTCGTAGCATGCATATTCCTTTTGTTCCTGACTGGTTTCGGATTTTTATCCATCGTCAGAGCAAAGTCACCAAGTTCGTATAGAGAGTTAACTTCAGCGCAATGTTTCTGTTACACTCTTACGTGTTGTTTTATATGTGCGGGAGGTTATCACGTACACATACAAGGAGGTGATTACCTCCCGCACATACATAAGTGTGAGTGCAAAAAAAATAACATTATGGAAGCTAAAGGAGGCGGTACCTAAGTTTTTCCTTACTATCTGATGGATAAAAAAACACTGAGGGGCCACGGGACGATGTTCTAAGTTTTCTCAAAATGAGTTGCTTTGTGAGTTACGTGCTTGAAACGTTATTTGATGAAATCCTTCGTGAAGCGTTTGTGGTCATGTAATTTAGAAATACGTATAGCTGGTTATCGTGAGCACAATACACGACACACTCTTCTTTAAGTTTGCACTTAAAATAGAGGAAACTAACAGTTCCCAATATTTACCGCCAGCTCAACGTCGTCTTTAGTAATTTTATGATCATCTCAACTTAGAAGCCCATCGAGAGCGCGTTAACTTTTCATCGACGATACGTATTGACCTTATAAAAAACAGGTCATTCGGAAAGTAAAAAAAAAAAAAATTGGCCTGCAACACTCACACCATTTTCTTATGCAATTGTTCTTACAATAATATAATCATTCACCGTGACAAATTTTCATTAAACTTCCAATATACTCAGCAAACTGAACCGCAACTAAGACGAAAACCCCACAACACCCAACTTGTTCGCCACTTTCACATACATAAGGAACGAGGTCTACAAACTGACAAACTTTTTCAAAAAACTAGGCTTGAGAACAGCATTCAGAACAAACACTAAACTTGTAAACAAAATATGCACCCATACTGAAACAACCAACCTATATGACAAAAGTTGGTAGGTTTGAGAACAGCATTCAGAACAAACACTAAACTTGTAAACAAAATATGCACCCATACTGAAACAACCAACCTATATGACAAAAGTTGGTAGGTTTGAGAACAGCATTCAGAACAAACACTAAACTTGTAAACAAAATATGCACCCATACTGAAACAACCAACCTATATGACAAAAGTGGGGTTTACAAACTCTCTTGCCCCGAAGCACGTACATAGGCCAGACCGGAAGACGCCTCAAAGACAGGTATAAAGAACACTTACCCTCATACAAATACAACGAAACCGACTCCGCTTATGCGAACCACCTTACAAAGAACAACCACGAACCACAAAGTATAGACAAAACAATGGTCCTATTACACCAAGGCACAAAAGGAAGACGAATGGACATTCTAGAAAAAATAGAAATATACAAACACAAGACTATCCACAAATAATGAATGACCAAATAAACTACAGACACACTCTTTAAGGTCATTCCCCACACCTAACAATATTACAAACATACCAACAACTAGTATACAACACATCTGTGCATATGTATATATATATGCATATGCACATGTGTATGTATATATATATACATACCCACCGACCATAAAAAAAAAAAAAATTGCATTATGCATGAAACTCGTATTAAATTCTAACCTAGAGAACCAAATTTTATTATTTCCCGGATTAAAATACAGATTATTTGCATGATGCTTTTAAATTCTCCTACCGTGCCCTATTCTTAACAAATGTCACCTTATGTCTCTAAACATATTCTTACTATAATTTAAACATAAATTAATATCATTTAAAAACAAGCATGATAAATAAAAACGAATACATTTGATTTCCTCTAATATTTATTTTAACTCTTCTCCAATTTGCCGTTTGCTGCCAACCTTCTTACATATCAATTTACTTACATAACTTCTTGTATTAACCCTGCTTGTATTTCACATTTATGTATTACTTGTACAAGCTTTTGACTGTCCATAAACTTTGCATCGCCTTTCTTCAAACTTTATCTATTCCTATTAGTACAGTATACTCCTGAAGTAACTTATCCCCCACCCCCACCCCCTAATAAAAATAACTTGATAAGACACTAAGCATACTTTACAACACTATTAAAAATTTAGTTATAGAGTATTCTGCAAAACACGAAACAAATTTATTATACACTATTTTTTTAATGTCTAATCATAACTTACAATAATTGCATTTTGCCATTAATCTCTTACACATAGTAATATAACCTTATAACCTCCCCACATAATTATATACAGCCAACAAGTGTGAGTATCAAGTAACAGAAACATTACGTTCAAGTGAACTCTCTACACGAACTTGGTGAAATTGCTCTGACGATGGATGAAAATCCGAAACCGGTCAGCAAGAAAATAAATATGCATGCTACGACGGATAAAATACCAGATTCCAATATACTCATTTGTACTAATACAAAAATAGTGGTGGCGGGAGCACAACTGCTAACCACAATAGTAGTAGTCCACCTAGTTCACACTTTAGTCCAGTAGAGATCGCCAGTATCATTGAACCCCTCGTAATTTGAAGTCCCCCCCCCCACATATTCCGCAGAACTATCTAAAATCAATTTGTTTGAAAAACTATTGCAAATAATTTCCTGTTAGTAGGGTAATAGAAAGTATTGCTTTTACCGGAAATCATGTTTTGAGTTCCCCACATGATTGTGAGGTAGTGGTCCTTTCGGATAAAGTGGTTTTTTTAGGCGGTACTGCTTCTGAGATCATTGGCTTCCGGAGCTCTTTCAGTGCATTGCCGGCCTCCGGAAGTGTTCTCCATTATATAAAACATTGCTCCTTAGTCCATTGCTTAGAGGCACCTAAGACCAAAAATCTTATCCTGCACTCCAAGGCAAGAAATAAGGCGAACCTCTATAAAGCATGCCCTATGGTGCCGGATAATATAAATTCTTCGAAAGTTAATGCTTTGAAACATTTTGTACCGGATAAATAATTTCTCTTGGATAATATTTGGAAGTTACGCTATGGTAGTGTGCGAAATTGTCACTGAACCGTCTGTATTACCGCAAAAGTGGCCACGTCATACGTAGAGGAAATATGTGAACTGGAGTCGCCGTAACAGAATTGCTTGAATGTGCTAAGCTATTATGACGAAATTAGGTGAATTATGTGGTAAAACATAAAATGTTCGTTTGATATAGTATTAATTAATCGCTTTAAATGTGTAGCAATCACTCCGAGTTTGATGAAAATTTATCTTAGGAACTTGAATATTGAATAAGAGAAGTTAGTACAGTTCATATTTTCAGAAGTAATATGAACTGAATTTATACGTCCTAATGTTGGAGGATTGAGTGGAAGCTATACAAACAGCGCCCTATGTTGCCGGGTACAATAACTACAATAGAATATTTAACTTTAAGATGGGAAAATGGTTTTTATCTTCTCTTTAATAAGAAAATAATCTTCTTTTGTGCCATTTACAAAAGAGATTACATCTTTTGTTGTCTGGCCTCTCAAGGGTTCTCATCCTGTAACTGGCTTAGAACCCATATTTGATGAACAAAATAAATATAAAGATATAAGGTTACCGTATTTTGATTTGATTTATAAGAGTAACTTCAAAATAGATTACATCTTATTTGAATTGACAGTATTGTAGTATTATTGTCATCTTCAATACGAATAACCATCATCCTTCAAATCCATATCTTCAATCAATTTTCTACTAACAAAAGTAAGAAGTAAATCTGTTTAAAATTTAAGATTAAATCGATTTTCTTCAACTCATGTCGAGTTACTCTCAAAATAATATTAAAGGAAATTTTTCATATTTATGAACAACCACATCTCCACCTCCATTAATTAGCATTTTTAATATTAAATACTTCTAGCTATTAACCAGACAGACCGACTACCTGGGTGTCAAGTATCTTGCTATTCCATTCGTTTTTGTTTTCTTGTGAAAATTAGATTCTTAGAGTGGACAATTTATCTATCATTTGACCTGTTCCATGCTCAGGGCGCACGGTAATGTCTTTAAAAATCTCAGATCAAAAGTTGAAGCGACTTTTTCAGAAGGAAGTTCATTTGAGGGATTTTAGGGGAAGCGTAAGATGATGATTTACTCAAAAAAGAGGTTGTATTAAGTTTAGATTTCCTCACTGGTATAATTTTGAAGACAACTAAACATCTAATGAGAATTGTAAGTTTGAAGAACTATTTATATTGCAGTAAGAGAAAGTTGTAAGAGTGTATAATGGTTATGAAAAGGAGAGAATTGGTTTTAAGAAATGAAATAAACTGGAAATAATGCTGAACATTATATAATAAAATAGAGACACAAAACTGCCAGGACTTTTACACTTAAATAGAATTTAGGTAGCGAGAAATTTAGTCAGAGTGAAGAGAAGGGTAGTGATTGGTTGCTGACTCGTTGTTAACTGTTGTAAAACTGTTTAAAGACTCCCTTGTCGGGCTAGCTCAGCTGTATATATACAGTCTTCACAGTTTCCCACTCTAGTCTGATCTAAGTAGCGTGTGAGATTCCAATTTTGTATTTCCCTCTGTTTTGGATTACTCTCTTTGGATCCTATTACAAGTGTTTCACACCAGATTTTTTTAAGATTTTGAATAGTAATTCTAAATTTAACTGTAACCAACTTCCATTTTTTTCAAACTCTGTATAGAAAATAGAGAGGGTTTGTGTACCAAATTATTTTTTTTCAGTTCTTATAGAATTTAACATGGTTCGTTTAATCTTTTATTATGGTTTCGTTAAGATGTATAATTTCTGTTATGATTTCTTTAATTATTGTTGAATTCCTGAATAATTTTTTTGTATTTAAACTCGAAACTTCAGAAATATTTTTAATAAATTATAGTTAGGTGTAGAAATTGCATGCATGCATGTGCTGAGTTCATACAAACAAATAAAATAAATGGTATGTATGTATATACCAAGATTATTAGATAGGCTAGAGTGTAAACATCATTATTTTCAGTCCGGTGGAAGCTTATCAGCTCAGTTTTCAATTACTGTGTATTACTTCATACACTAGCTGGCTGTACACCCCCTATCCTACCTCACACATATCCTCTCTCTCACACGGACTACGTAAAATTATTACAAATTGCAATGTGCCAACTCCTCCGGATAGCATAAATAAAATTAGACATCTCTCTCTCTCTCTCTCTAATTTATAAATAGATAATTAAAAAAAACTCCATAGGACTTTATTTGTAACTGCTGAAAATGTCCGATTTCCATTAAAAAAAAAAAAGTTTCTAACCACCTGAAACGGTTTCTATCTGAATCCACTTCAGGACGTCATCACTTCCTCATACAGCAACATTCTTCGCTTCCCTAAAAAAAAGGCTCCCCCTACCCCCACCCAATAAATTAGACTTTCACTGACTTTTTCATACTTCTCACACAATTTTTCATTTTATTTTTATTCATTTATTTGTTTTGTAATTACTTATTCATTTGTTTTTCTCTTCTACCTCTCCTCATATTTCCCAACTTTTTAAATTTTCTCTTTTCTGTCTCTCAATGTTTCTGTGTAAGCATACTCCATCATTTGCTTTCCACCAAGATTGAACTCTCTATCTCTCTTCGACAGATATTGTCTCTCTTTAAATTTCACTTTTTAATGTTTATTTTAATCTTTTAGTGTACCATTTCCAATTTTGATATGTTACTCCTTTTTTTATGTTTACATTATTCTTCTTTTACATTATTGTGTGGTAATATTTCGTTCATTTTTCTACTCTATAATGCCACCCTTGGTATTCTGATATTGACTCTCTGTTGTTTCTCACTACTTACTAGTAATTTTCATTGTTACATACTTTTCTCCTTTTTTTCATGTTGTTCCCGAGGAAGGACACCAAAGTTGTCCCGAATTGTCGATAGAATAAACTTTTAATGTTAAAAAGTTTTTTCTTAAGCCCCAGCTAACCAACATTTTGCTTGTTTCATTATAAACGTAACTATTTCAAGCATATTATATTTTATATTATTATTTTTTGTATTGGAAAGTAGGGGAAGATGGGGTGTGACTTTCCTCGAAATATCATAGTGAAAGCTACATTTTATTATTGAAACCGAAAGCTGTGATCTGAAAACTACTAAAGATAAGGCTTTCATACTTATGCTGTTAATTCCATACATCCTTAACAATAATTTCAATCCAATATGGTTGCGCTAGTATTCTTTGACCTATGTGTTTACGGATTAATTAGTGAAATAGTGACAGTGGGGTTAGTTGTTACACTCGGTTGGAGCGTGTTGTTACAGTGCAGCCACTTGCCCCACTGCATATCTTAAATCAAATCACAGCAGATCTTAAAAGAAATGAAGCCAAAAACAAGAAAAACGAGAAAGTTGGCAACAAAAAGAAAATCTGTGCCTCCAAAGATGCGAATAAGAATCAAAACCAAAGACGGCAAGAATAATAATTTGCCATCATCAAGTTTCGGCGAAGAAGATGAGGACTGCCTATGCCTGAAATGTCTAAAAACCATGGTCGCAGTCATAAGATGGAGAAAATTGGATTGAATGCATGCAGTGCAAAAGATGGGCCCGAGCAAAATGTGTTAAAAATGACCCTAGATATATTTGCCACAATTGTAACTTGGACTTAGAGACGGGTAGTGACAGTGAATAGAAAGAGAATGAATATGCAAGCATTAGTTTGTAATAATCCATGTTTAGATCATAATCAAGCTACTATTATTATTAAAATAAAGATCTGATAATTTGTTTATTGAACATATTTCAGTTTTATTTCCTTAAAATAAACACCCAAACATGTATTTTATACATCGTAACACCTTACCCTCCGCATCTAACAACAAGCCCCACCGAAGGGCACTATGTTACAGTAGGCGCATTTTAATAGTATTTGAATTTTTTAAATGTTACTTAATTTTTAAAAAAATCTCAAAAAATCTATAATTAATAGAAATAAATGAGAATACAAATTAATCAATTTTCAGCAACTTTGAGTGCAACATACAGCAATTAATCTTGTTTGAAGGCTGCAGTCTGACTATCTTTTTTGAACTGAACTATTTGAAAGCTGATGGCTCTCTCTATTCTTTGGAATTGCTCTATCTCTCTAGCGGGGGAATTTTCTTGTACAAAAGATTTACCCTAACGGGATTTTGTGCCTTTGTTTTTCTATTTGCCATGATCCCAATTTACAGTACCTGACACTAAAATACACTCTTTTTGAAGTTAAATTCACATTATAAAATATTCTAAATTATTTTTAAAAACTATTATTTTTCATTTCGTTCTTCCACTACATCTGTAAACATCAGAGATGTGTTGATGGGTTTTAAAAGCCCAAAGAAATTCTTTAGTTAGAAAAATGGTCTTTTTTTTTTATATATATACACCCCATTAAATACTCATTTAAACCTAAATTAAAGGGCGTATAATTCTAATTTATTTATAAATCTAAAAACGTTTCACATTCCTTTGTGTTATAATCCCCTGGAGATATTCGCCCACTAAATTGTACAGTCATACTCATAGACAGTCTGTTCACAAAATCAAGGAATAATTTTTACCTTTTTTAACTTTATAATATGTCAAAATAATTTGAAAAGAAACTCAATGAATGTTTTATTAGACATTGTGGGTTAGAAGGCCATTTTCAGAAATAAATAATAGTAATTTGATGTCAAAATATATTACAATATATTATATTGTGTAAAGTTTATATATTATAATAATTATATAGCTCTTTGGGAGTAGTACATTTATTATCTACATTTTGTTTATAAACCTGTGTTCGTTGTTGTTTAAAAAATTGATAATAAATTTTCGACGGCTTATATATAATTATATATCTTAACACAAAATGGTCAATAGAAGCAACATAAAAATAGCAAGATGTAAACTGAATGCCCACACTGATAAATATTTAGCAGATTTGGTTTTAAATGAACGTTTTTAACAATTTTTAGAAAAATTAAATTTATTAAAAAAAACGTATGAACTGGTATGAACTCACATGACATTCTCTTGCCCCAATTAATACAATTTAATTAACCAAATTTTTTTCAAAATTGTAACGATTAAAATGTTTAGTTGAACTGGCCATAGAAAAGATGGTAGCGATTATTAATATAAATATACCTGAGCGGACTTTTTTTGGGTTCCCTGGTCAAAAACCAACAAAGCTTATGCAGTTTAAATTTTAATCTAACTGACAGACACTCTCCAAAATCCTATAAAGTCCATTTAGTCCTATAAACCAAAACATTTAGTTTTGATGAAAATCAATTTGGAAAATTTAGACACGACGGCAATACTTTCTCTTATAACTACAGTAAGAGATAGTAGAAGATGATCTTCTCTGATAAGCACGCCGCACTAAAGGCTTTAGAGGCGAGGAATGTCGAGGAAGAATGCCGCGAACAGTTAGAATCCCTAGCAAACCCTAATAGCCTTTGGCTGGGTTGGGTGCCGAAACATAAACGCATTCAAGGTAACGAAGAAGCCGACAGACTGGCG
Organism: Triatoma infestans; assembly: GCA_011037195.1. Lineage (NCBI taxonomy): Eukaryota > Metazoa > Arthropoda > Insecta > Hemiptera > Reduviidae > Triatoma > Triatoma infestans. Next base: position 16,077 of record JAAEAF010010461.1, read on the forward strand.
AAGGAGGGCGCCTCACGAACGCCCATTGGTCCGGAGCCTTTCTGCGGCATTTCGTACAGAACTGCTTACGGGGCCATTGAAAAATGGCTAACACACAAACACACATTATATTGGAAAAAATATTGCGGGGCGGAGCCCTCAAAGACTCGCACAAATTATCTCCTCGACAGAAAGAAAGTGGAGCTAAAGAGGATTACTGCCCCTAGTTACAGGGCATTGTCTTTTACGGAAACATTTGTATAATACGGGTCTGTCTGCGAACCCACTTTGCAGGAAATGCGCACAACCTTTTGAATACTCATCCTTATGAGACACCATTTCACCTTCTTGGAGAGTGCGCACACTATGCTCGCCGACGATTCCTGAAATTTGGCGTCCACAATTTGGAGCCGAATGCGGGATCAGAAATTCAGCCCTGGCGTTTTTTTAATGATACAGGGCTGATGTGAGGCGTTTTACAGGGGGCACAATGGGTCCAGTTGAGGTCTACCTGCTGAACCTCCATTTGGAGGCCGCGAGTTTCTAGATTAGATTACATTAGAAGAGAAAGTAAAAATTATAATATGTAAATATATAAGACCAATAAATATTGTGGTTAGATAATTAAATCAATAAAGATACACATGAGTAACGTACAACATTGCTTTCAGGTCGGCGGTGTATGTAAGTGGGTAAAACACAAGGTAATACCTCAGTTTTATATTATATAAAATAAACTACAATAGGTTATCTTCTTGTAATAAAAGTTTTATTCAGTTATTATAAGTTTTTTAATAAAATTCTCTATTGGTAAATAAAATATAATAATAAATCCCTCTCCTCCTACTCCATCATAACTGTAGCGTGTAAAACAAAATTCATAAACGTTATAATATTTAAAATGTTATTATGCTGTAAAATTTTAATTAGACTGCCTGGTGATGATTTATTAATTGATTTTATCAGCTGCCTTGTTTTATTAGCTTCTTTTTACTTTCACTTACTCCTAGTAAGAGAAAATATTGCAATCGTATCAAATCTGGCTTTAATTATGTCCAGTTTTTACGGGAAATATAAGTTTTGTGGTCCTCTGAATCAGAAAAAGTGTTTTTAGTAATTGGTCTATATGTGTGTGTGTCTGTGTGTGTGTGTGTGTGTGTGTGTATAGTTTAGCATAACAAAAAGAGAGTCGCAGAAAGTTCAAACTTCATATTTAGTTTAAGTTCCATCATGGGACCTGACAATGATAGTTTTGATCAAAATCGGTCAACCGGAAGTAACACACTTTACTGAACTTTTTTTCTTCAATGTTTTGCGATTTTCACGAAAACAGCTCCAACGATTTTTCTTTGTACTCAGCATATCAACTACACATACAGAGAGCTACATTTCAGACATTTCATCGGGAAAATTCATTTAAGGGGGTTTGTGGAAGTGAGCCGCGGTTATGATTTTCTCCAAAGTGCTGTTTTAATTTACTCTATGATTCTATATCATCCATATAACATTAATTTGAATTCAATATTGTTGGATAATAATATCCACCATTTTTCTATTTGTATTTTGTTTAACTGTTCACTTTTGTGATGCCGCCTGTTGGCCATTTATATGAACTAGTTATGCCGTTTCAGTTTTGATTTTATTCTTCAAGTATGGGATTGTGTATATCTATGCACCAACAGATTGGTGTAAAATATGCTTATATTATAGAGACTGATGTTTTTGTCTGCGATATTCCAATAAGTTATAGGCCCATAATAAAGTGCGATTCAGAATGATGAATAATAGATTTCTGTAATTGGAAAATTGGAAGGGACATCCAACTGTGCGTCATGGAAATTTGGTATAATAATGTAAGTAATCCATGAAGATTTTTTTTTTTTTTTTTTTTTTTTGGCATAAGCTTTCGCTATTCAGCCAGCATAACAGATTTTATAAGATCCATGAAGATCTGATGAACTATATCACACTAAACGCGGATGTAGACACAGTTAATAGAGACCTTAAAAAGGACCAGAAAGTTTGACCAGAAAATATGTCTTACCTAAAATATTATACTGAATTGGTACTTTAAAGGAAAGCATTACGATACTGTTTCCCTGGAATCCCAAAAAATCAATTTTCCCGGGGAAATTTTCAAATAAAAGTGAAAGTATATATATATAGTAACATTTTTCCCTCTAAACTAGCTACTGCAACTAGTTTTAAGTGGGTTCATATAGATAACATACTCTAAACATTAATAAAGAAAACACCAATTTATTGTTATACACAATAAATTACAAAATACAACACTTAATAATAATTACTTCACAGTTTAAACCATAAAAGTTCACTTTATACACTTTCCACAAACGTACACTTCGTTTATAACTAGAAAACTCTCTCAACTCTCTGCGGTCCCACTATTTATACGGAGGGGAATCTTCTAGAACTTCCTCGGTTCTTTTACAATGAACTAGAGCAAGTCGCCAGCGCTTCCTAGCGGCCACTAAGAGAATTTGAGGTTCCTAGATGGCACCACTGAATGCGTTACTATATATATTTGTGTGTGTGTGTAGATAGTATACGAAGTTTAAACAAGATTGTTGAAGCCGTTTTGGAGCAAATCACGAAAAAGTGATTTAATAAAGTCGCACTTCCGGTTGACGGATTTTGATCAAAATCTTCAAGTTTGCTGACATCAAAATCGTGTTAAGTTTGAGATTCTTCCTGCCACTTTTCGTTTTTGATATATTTTGTTAACACACACAGATCATTCGCTAAAAATCAATTTTTAAGTATTCAGAGGACCCCATCCAAAAAATGTGTATTTCCGGTGAGCACTCAATTTCAATAATGTGGCATGATCGCAATATTTTCTGTTGCTGGAACAATGGGATAGTAAAAAGATGGTGAATATTATAACTTATTTATCTGTGACTTATTGTATGACAGCGCCCACTCTTACAAGCAAAGATTGTATCGGCAATACAAAGTTAAACCTAACTGACAGGTACCCCAAAATAAACCCTAGTATGTAATTTCTCCAGAAAAATGTTATATAATATAACGTTATATCTGTGCTGCTGTTTAAAGAATTTCGTTGTAGTTATTTTCAAGAAAATGTCAAAAAAAACCTCAAAAACCAATTGTGTAAAGTCGCTCCTCTGGGTAATCGACTTTCATTAAATTTGGAATTTAGCAATAATAAATTTTACTAAATTGGTAGTTAGAAGTAAGCTTTACGTTACAGCTCCCTCAGTTTCTTCCAAAAAATCAATTTTTCAGATTAAATGTATCAAATAAAAATCTGGTGTGAAACACTCACACAACTTTCTCTTACACCAGTTCTCAAAATTATAATTGATAAATTTTATAGTTTGTGTACCAAATTTAATGAAATTCATTATAAAACTGAAAAAACTGTCCAGTAAAAGCGCACTTCCGGTTTACTAATTTTCTTGAAACTCGGAATTTTGGCCATATATTTATTTCTAATTAATTTTGTTTTGATGATAGAATTGTATAATCAACTATGATAGCACTTTAAACAAAAAAAATGTAACTCCACCCCTCCTCCAAGTGCCCTTAAATGAATTTTCCCAGAGAAATGTTTCAAATGAAAGTAGTAGATCTTTGTATGTTTAGTTTATATAGGATGTTTCAAGAAAATCGTCGCAGTAATTTTTGAGAAAATCGCGAAAAAGTGGAAAAAATCATTTAGTAAAGTGGTAAAGTAAACGCACTTCTGGTTATCCTATTTTTTTTTAAACTCGGAATTTCAACAACATATTCAATTCTAATTAACATTATTTTGGATGATAAAATTGTTTAATAAACTGAAATAGCACTTTAGATGAAAACCTAACTCCATCCCTCCTCCATAACTGCCCTTAAATGAATTTTCCAAGAGAAACATTTCAAATAAAAGTTGTAGCTTTTTGTTGGTGTAGTTGATATATAAAGTTTGAAGAAAATCGTCGGAGCTATTTTTGAGAAAAACGTAAAAAAGTAAAAAAAACTAGCAAGTAAAGTGGTACTTCCGGTTGAGGAATTTTGACGGATGACCCACAGCCAGATGCCATGGTGATACCTAAACGGAATATCAAATTTCAACTTTCTGCGGTTTTTCGTTTTTGAGCTATGCTGTTCACATACATACACAAACACACATCATTCGCTAAAAACCACTTTTTTGGACTCAGGGGACCTCAAAACGGATATTTCCGGTGAAAACTCGATAACGAAAATTTGACTAAGG
>JAAEAF010010462.1:0-25509 GCA_011037195.1 Triatoma infestans
CCATTTTTCTTTTTCTTCAAATGCAGTCTAACGGTAATTTCTTCTTTTCTAAAATTGATCAATCGACCGTTTTGATCTGTCACTCGTAGTGTTATATTGTCAATTGTCCTTGTGATGACTGGCATATAAATGAGATTATTTGGTACTTCCACAATCTTATATCCTGGTGCAACTTGTGGAAAAAACTCATGAAGTGTATGAACTAATTTACCATTTGTATAAGCACCAGTAACTATATTACAATCTACCAGCACGCAGTTCACACTAAATATGTCCACTATTTCGCTAGAAATATATTTTTGATTTTTATTTTCCAGCGTAACTCTTCCAAATCCCAATAGTGGTCCAATTGAATTGTTACAATTGAAGGATATAACCGCTGAAGAAATGAGTTCTGATTTGAGTGTATTCTTATTAGCAGTTAATTCAAACTTTACATCCTCTGGTAAATTAGACTTGATATAATCGTTTATATCACTTAGTTCGTACGTACCTGTAGGAATGGTTATACTTGTTTTGTAATCATGATCATCATCATCATCTCTAATATATTCCAATGTATTATTGTGTTCATCAACGTTTGGTATCGAATGAAAGGTTTCAAAGGATAACAGTGCCATTTCCCATTCATCATCTAAATGTATAGGTGGGAAATGATTTGCACTGAGAACGGACTCTCGTCCTGTTACGGTGATGGTAAAACTCATGACTGTCGTAAATTAAAAAAAAATTTATTCTATTTATAGTTAGCCCGCTGTGTACAAAGAGAGAAAAAGTAAACACAAATGACCACATATAACAGTGTTTGGTTGCTGATATTGTTCACTATTATACAATATTGGTATGTTCTTCAAATACATTATTAGCTCTGGTGGTGGTGGTAAGTTTCCAAAACTATCAAAATAAACAATTAGATTACCTCTCTTTACATAGCACACCCAATGGGTGCCTGGTCCATGTATACTGTCAAGATTAATTACAACACTTTCATTTACTTTACATACTGTAGGCAGATTGTCTCTCATGAAAACACCTCTAAAATATGGAATCTCTAATTTTGTGGATAGTTTTGTTAAATCAACATTTGTTAATGGTCGGAGAGGTAATCTCACAATTAGTTTTTTGAATTGTTCGTCGTCTTCTTTTCCAAAACAAGTCCATTACCATTTTTGTAAGGTCGTAAATATATTCCTTTTCCCAATGCAATAGCTTCCATCTTCTCATTATGTCGCTTCAATTCGTTCAATTGTTTTTTAGCAGCTTTAGCGGAATTAATCGCTTTTGCGATTGCTGCCCCTCCAGCTGCAGCTGATCCCAATGCAGTCAGTGCAGGTAGAGCAGACAATAATAGCGGTAAAAATCCACCTTTCTTCTTCGGATGCTGTTGTTCACTAGGTATGGGTAATAACCTAAAGTTCTTCTTCTTCTTCTTCTTCTTACCAATACCTTTTTGTATTACAGCTGCAATAACTTGTTTCACTTTTGACCGTTTCTTCGCCATTGTCCCAGTGATGACTGAGAAAAATGGTCCATCACATAGGGATATATATATATGGAAAGCAATAGTGAAAAAACAATCCAGTTCAACGATGAAATTCCACCAACAAACAACCAGACTTCCAATTATCGAATACCCCGGTATTGATGATGACGCCAGCAATCGGAAAAATGGACTTTTACTGCCTAATTCTGTGCGATGTATTGTTGCAGGACCATCTAATTCGGGTAAAACTAATCTGATGATTGCACTGTTGACCGAGAGAAATGGTTTAAAATTCTCCAATGTATATGCATATGGTAAATCTCTAAACCAACCTAAATATCGCTTATTGAATGAAATATTCAACCAAGTTCCTGAAATTGGATACTTTACCTATAGCGATTCAGATAACATTATTACACCACAAGAGGCTAAACCCAATTCAGTATTCATCTTTGATGATGTTGCAACAGAAAAACAAACCACAATGAGAGATTTCTTTTGCATGGGACGTCATAATAACATTGACTCTTTCTATTTGTGTCAAACATATAGTAAAGTGCCCAAACAGTTGATTAGAGATAATGCAAATTTGTTAATTTTATTCAAACAAGATGAATTGAACTTGAAACATATATATTCAGATCATGTGAACACCGATATGTCATTTGATGAATTTAAGTGGTTGTGTTCACAGTGTTGGTCGGATAAATACGGTTTTTTTAGTTATTGATAAAGATTCTGAATTTAAAAGAAATTGTGAAAGTGCTCGTTATAGAAAAGGATTTGATATTTTTGTTTCTATCTAATAATAATAATAATGGCAGATGTGGACAAGAAATTAAAGTTGAAAATTGCACGATCAAGTGAGAATATTCGCAAGAAACATAGACTGTTGAAACAGAGATTAGCTCAAGAACAACGTCAAATTAATCAAGCTACACAGACAATTGTACATCCACTGGAAGAGATTGTAACCACTCTTAAACAGCAGCAGCAGCAACAACAACAACAACAACAACAACCAGAGGAGAAATTAAGCATCGCTGAAATGGTAACTGACCAACCTAGCACCTCAAAATATCAGTTACAACTACCATCACCAGCAAGTGTAGTATCACCAATAAGTGACGCTTTGGTAAAGGATGAGAGTGTAATAAAGGAAGATGATAGTGATGGAGGGTGCAGTTACAACAGTGATGAAGTATTTGAGACAAAAGATGAAGTAGAGCAGATACAAGAAGTGCTCCGTACACCTGAAGGACAGAAAGAAGCGAAAACTTATCTTAAACACGTTAGTCATCTTGCGAGGAAATACATTGACAAATATTTGAATGGCCGACATGGTGATCATTTGGATAAAATATATGGTATGCGATTCGATGGTCAACGTTGGCTGATTGGAGATTCTCAAGTTACATTAGATAACAACAACATTGTAGTCCACGGCGTTCACTATAAAGGAACACCAGGACTGTTTGAATTGTTATTCATGAAGCGTCCAGATATTAGCCTAGTGGCAGAGTCTGACAAAAAGATATATAAGAAAATATTATCAAGTACCAACGCCATTTATCGTGGTTACTCTACAGAGAATCCAGTAAATTCAAACCGTGGTTACAAGTATTTAAATGTTATAAAACCATTATTCTCGACTAGTTATGTGTCTGGTTTGGGACTGAAAACAACACATCAACCAAGAATTGTCTATTGGGATGATCCTAATGAATTAGTTGATCGTCTGCATTTACTTGTTGCTTCAGTAGTTGCTGGTAACCGGGGGCACGAAAATGAAATAACGGCTATAGTGGAAGAACTAAGAGAAGGTGGCTGCATTGAATAATGAATGTTAAACAGATTGTTGTCGATGAACTACACAGGCCGGCGAGGAAGAATTATCCAAGAAGAAGAGTATTATTGAAAGGTTTGCATGACATATGGCAAGCAGATACGGTTATAATGTCAAATTTTCCTGATGGAAAGTTTAAATATCTACTCACTGTAATTGATTGTCTTTCGAAGAAAGCTTGGGTGGAACCTCTAAAGAACAAAAGTGGTATTGAAGTGGCCAAAGCATTACAAAACATTATAGAAAACCAGGCAAAAATTAGCCCACGAAATTTACAAACTGATTTGGGAACAGAATTTTATAATCCACATGTCAATCGACTTTTGGAAAAGTATAAAATTAATCATTACAGTACCTACAGTGTTATGAAAGCGTCAATGGTGGAGCGATTTAATCGCACACTAAAATCTTGGATGTGGAAAATGTTTAATATCCAAGGCAATTACAAATGGGTGGAGAATTTACCCAAGCTAATGTATAAATACAATAACGAGTCTATACACAGAAGTATTGGAATGAAACCTTCTGAAGTAACTGAAAATAATGAATCTGACATTATTAAGAAATTATCACAACAACCAAATTCTATTGTTCGGAAGACACCAAAGTTCAAAGTGGGCGACCATGTACGCATCTCAAAATATAAGACAGTATTTACCAAAGGATATTTACCTTCTTGGAGTACAGAGATATTTAAAGTGACTCAACTAAGAAAAACTGTTCCAATCACTTACTTTTTACAAGATTCAAATGGTGAAAACGTGTTGGGCGGATTTTATGAACAAGAACTTGCCACAGTTAAATTTCCTAATGTCTATCTTGTGGAGAAAATTTTGAAGAAGAAAAATAATAAAGTGTTGTTGAAGTGGCTTGGGTTTCCAAACAATAAAAATACTTGGGAAAATTGTAAAAATTTGCTTTAACTTTTTTTTTGTATTTTTTAAATATATTAATTTTTTTACATATAAAAGGTGTTTTTATTTTTACAATATTTTTTTTATTTACACAATTATATATACAGGAGTTTACAAAATTGTTTTCTATGTACAAAGAAGATTTTTATTCATTTAGAAAATGATTAACAGCCCGAGTACAAATACCATCTTCCAAAATAATTCGTTTAGTGTCTAGAGGACAAAGTGAAATTTTGGACTGTTCTAAAGTCAATAAGTCGTGCTTTTTTGACCTGAACATTATCATAGAATTTCTTATTGGTTCCTTTGATATTAGGCATGCAATATAATCGTCAAAAGAAATGCTTCTCTGAAGAACATTTTTTTTTATACCCTTTGCTTTTTTAATTATTTCATTATTAAGGAATTTTATAGCGTACATTTTGGATCGTAAACCGGCGAAATCAGTAATTATCTCACCGGCTGATTCATCCTTGAATTTACCCAACACCTTTTTATTCTCTTCGGAAAAACATGGATGGTTAGGTTTATAGTTGGATAAATCCAAGTATGACTCATTTCTTTGAAATCATGGTACAAATCATCAGTTTGGATGAGGTAAACAAAACTGTCTGTATCCATGTAACACAGTTTCAGTTTTTCCATTCCATAACGAGGAACCATCACATTGTAGTGATAATCAAAAAGATGACATTTCGAAATATCTAGCACTGACAAACCTATATAGGTCGCTCTGGTGAATACAATGGTGATTTTGCCAGATGTACGGCAGCGAGAGATTCATTGAATATAGTCCAATCCATACAATCTGGACGAGCGATCAATTTCTCTAACTGTGTGGGATTTGAGGTGAGTCTGATATTCAATCTACGGCGCACGTTCTCCATAGTTTTTCCAAACACAGAGTTATTGTAAAGTTTGTACAAATCTTTTTCGAATTCATTATCGGCTTTCTTTCTCAATTCTGTGTTATGGTTGATGTATGGAGACAACCAAGGCGATTGTTTAAATTGTAAAGCTCGGTTTATCTTTAACAATTTCAAGCCATGGTTTAACGCCTGTTTTAATAGCATATAGTGACAAATGTAATTTTTGTGCGGGCCTAAGTGAGCAACTAATTTCGGCTGCCCTTCTACCATTATACTTTCCGGCAAAAAGGGGAGATCATTATGCAACTCGTGTAAATCATTTGGATATTCAACGTCCACGTCTAGGATGTAGCCAACATCATCATGTTCTTCCAGTGTTTCTATGTTAATATTATTAGGTTCCTCAACCCATTTAAATTCATCATATGGTAAATATTTACACATAGCAAAGCCGTACAAATTATTACAGTCTTGATAAGTGATGAACGTTGATGGTTGTAATGGGTTAAAGTCAGGCATGTATTTATTATTGGCAGAAGCATATCTTCTTGTTACCTGACAAATTCCACCCCTGATCCCCGCTTCAATCATTAATATCTGATCATAATCGGTCAGAAGTTGCAGTCGACATTGCGTAAACCGCAACATAGCATCCCATGATAGCCCTGGTAAAGTGTAATAGTGGGCTGGGTCTAATTTGTGTGATCTTAGAGTGACATTTCTAAAATTTTCAAAAATATCAGCCAGCAATAGGACATCTGTTTTAAGATATATGTCACTATAATCGCCAAGAGTAGCACATGAAAATGAATTCCATACATTTAAAGCGTGCTGGTAATCATTTTCACTTATGCCCTCTCCAGTTAAGCTGCTATAGAATGCCTCTCTAGGTGGTAAACAGGTGTCGTTTAATACGTCCCAAGAAGAGACATATTCGTAGGGGAAAAATCCTTTGCGCGTCACCAGATGCAACAGATTAGGTTGAACGAACTTAGATGTTTCGGGGAAGTTGTTTTTTAAATTCTTGGCCAGACTGTCCAAACTGGACGCCATAAACCTAAGACTGTCCACAAATCTAAGTTTCATTCTATCTGAAATAGTTTTTGAAAAGGAGATATACTTCTCCTCTGAATTTGGAATGATTTCCACATTTTTGTCATCATACCCGAGCTCTTTTATTATGATATGTGAATCATAACCGCTCAGGTTATGACAAAAAACTGGCACAAATTTAAGAGTCCTACACATAACATTGCAAGTATTATGTGCTGGACCCCTATATTTACCAGAAATGTGGAAATGATCTTTCACTTTACCGTCGGATTCAGTGAACGGCTTGTCACACATATAACACAAGGTTGCTTCGTTGAATGCAACCTCTTCTTCAACGGTTAACGGGTTCATTGGAATAGCTAAGCTATAAATATTTTCCACCTTTTCAGCGATATCTTTTAGGTAGAGAACGCAGTGTTTAGCTGCATCTTCACCCCTGTAAATATATGGCTCGCTGGGCAGATTGTGGTCTACTCCTTCAACTTCGTCGGTAATTTTGACATAAGCACAAAAACTCATGGCTTTGTGTAAATGCGTAATGGTGGTGGAGGAAAGTTCTGGATTGGGCTTACAGTTGGATACCTTCTCAAGAATCACCTCAAAATCAAGATATACAACTACGGGAACCCTTTGGATGCGACCACCATGTTCAAATTGAACATAGGGTTTGGTTGTTGGTAATTTTACTCTAGCGGCTTTGTGTTTACCACAGAGTAGTTTGTGCTGCTCAAAGCGCGCCTTTCCATTGCAACGCTTATCGAAATGAGAAAAACATCTCTTACAGATGAATTTGGCGTTGTTTGTTTTATTTTTTTGCATACCTACTAAACGTTCAAAATTTTTAATATATACATAGTGGTTGTCAGTGCCGTTTGATATTATCAACAAATCTCGATGGTCATCTAATTCACTATCCACTACTTTTAAGGGGTACAAACAATTTTTATCATCCAAACCGAATAAATTTATGGAAATATTATTCCTTTTTTCAAATAGTTTTATCTGATTGATGGGCGTTGGAAAAGTTAAACAAGAAAAATCATATTTATTTTCCAAAGATTTATAATTACTGGGACGTTGACAATGTTCATTAACAAATTTAGCCAGGACCGCGTACATAAAACATCTATTATCTTTGTTAGTGACATTAATACACGCTTTTTTATCGGCTATACATTTGGGCAGAGGAATAAAACTTTTCGCTCTTAAAGGGTTGTATTTACTTACCCTTACTCTTAATCCATCCACAGACTTTAAGCTCCAACCGCTTTTGGACATGGCTGCCTCCTCCATTTCCAAGCACAGCTTATTGAATGCTTGTTCTGTGAAAGATGTAAGGTCCGTAAGAGCGTACACTGCTTTATTTGGTGTCTTCAACGCCTTGCACATTTCCTCACCATTCATGTTGACAAATGTGCAATCAACCCACAGGTTAATTTTTACAGCCTCATGAATGGTAAGTTGTGTGGTGATCAGATCCACCACCCTGTTTCGAACGTCCTTCAGGAAACATGGTAGATCCATACACCTTGCCGATCTTATTAAGTATGATGCAAGGCGACCTTTAAAAGCTGATTCATAGGGATTTATGTTGTCCGGTCCAGGCTTCATAGCCAACAGCTGCTCCCTGCTAGGTTCCCCTAACCTAGCTCTTTTAGATTGTGGTTGTTGCGACATACCACAAGCTTCCTCATGTAGCCGACCATTGTGGATATCCGACAACACCTCATTACATTTACTGCATCTATAAAACAAAAAAATTAATTATATTACATATAAATATAGTTTTTATTATTACTAACAGGGGAAAACTTACATGTAGGCACCGCGAGCTGTACATTTCTTCTCATGGCGCCGCAACTCGGCGGGTCTATAATATGATTTGCCACATTTACAGTCATATTTATGCCGTTTGCCATGGCTCAATGCTTGATGCATTTGTAAAAGGCCTTTTTCATTAAACGATTTTCCACAATCAACACACTGAAAAAACAGAATAATCTTAATGTTCAAAAAAAAAAAATGAAAAAAAAAAATCATATAATTTACTTCACTTACATTAAACATGATGAATTTAGTAGATAATGCTTGTTTTTAGAATTTAGAATTATTTTTTTAGAATCGCTGTTTTATGCACCTGTAATTTGAAATTTTTTTTTTGAACTAATATATACATCTAAATTACAACTAATATTTATTACAATGGTTAAGAAATAAGTTATAAAATTAAAATATACAATATTGTTATAAACAAATAGCAACTATATGTACATTAATTTACAGCTAAACTAATGACAAATATTAATTATTGTACAGCCTTCAACTAATATTTATTACAATGGTTAAGAAGGTTAAGAAATAATTTATAAAACTGAAAAATATACATTAATATTATAAACAAAATAACAACTTATATTTACATTAATTTACATCGAAACTAATAACAAGAAAATTAATTAATTATTGCATAGCCTTCTCTAATCGCTCTAGAAATAATAATATCGTGTAATTCGTTAACACACCAGTCACAATTTGCTACTTTCTCACGTCTGACTAAACATTCACCGCACTCATCACAATAAACATTTTTTACAATATTGGTGGAATATATTAAATTATGGGTGACTCTAATGTTTTGAATTTGTTCTAAGTGCACATTCCTACTGCAGTCCACACACAAGAAACCCGAATCATGGATCACCATTTTCACTATTATGCATTCATATTCGTCTAAAACAACTGACATTTCTTGACTCATTATTTTTTCTTTAAATTATCACTGAAAAATTAGAAAAAAAAAAAACCTAACATAAATCTAACTAATGTAGAATCTATTGTTACCAAGCGTAATGAAATAGAAATCTTACCTGAAATAGGAGTAAGCAGGCGTGAGATCACTGGTCGCACTTCTAATTAACACAGTTTTTCTATAGAGTGATGTCTTGTGCACTCGTCACTACACTTTATATACTATTACCGCTGTGACGTATGCAAATTAAACGTTTTTTTTTTCTAAGCTCGTTCTTTTTTATCTCTTTGTTGAAAAAATATTTTATATTATCGACTTTTTTTTGTTTTTGTTTTAATTTTACAATTATATTATATTTATTTAAATATTATTTGAGCATTTACTTAAATTTTCATGTTAGAGCCAATCTTTTACTCACAATTTTACGCGCTTAATAATGCATTTTGTATAATTATTCATTAGTTCCTTTTTTTTTGTGTGTTCTGTTTCATACATTAGTCATGCACCTAATAATACGATTTTTGTACAAGTACTCATTATAGAAGCGCTCAGTTACAGATATTTATTTATCTTTTTAATCTTCTAATAGATCTTTTATTTTTCTCTCTCTTACACACATCAAAATTTGAGCAGATTCTATATGTACTTAAAAGTATAATTTTATGGGTACAAGAAGCGCATTGCAACTTGAAATGTGCAAATAATAGAACAAATGGGAATCAGCCATCCATTTAATCAAGACTTTACTAGTGGAAAACGCTGAGAAATATTTAAGTATTCAAAATCAATTAATTGTAAAAACTGCATTCATTATCTACAGATACTCCCTTTTAATGGGTAAAAAACATTATATTGATGAACCGATTCAAAATGAAAAGTTGGATCAGAGTATTTCACACTTGTGCTACTAAATTATACCCTTTTTTTTCAAAAAATAACCCACCAGTGAATTTTTAATATTTAACATGGAATTATTCAATCATCTTTTAATATATAAGTGATAGCGAGTCTCTTTTTTTTTTCTTTTTTCTTTTTTTTTACACTTATTTTAATTGTAAACACATATTGACTGTTTTCAACAATGACTGATTAGTCCACATTTTATCCAATTAGCATTATTTAAATAATGAATATATATATTTTTTATACATGTATAATTTTTAAATAAAAAGAAATATTCTTTTCTATTATGTTATTTATATAAACTTGATATGACAGAATAATGTACCATGGGAAATTAACGATCAGCATAACTGTAAGAGAGAGAACATGATATTTCTATAAATTCATGCAAGCCTTTATTTTAATGATTCATTTTAAAAACTGCAAGGCTTTGTGAGAAAGAAAAAATGTACATATGCTATTCCCACGATGTTACATGATTCCTATGGAATATTACTAACATTGATTTTGCTATATAACTATTTATTAAATAGGAACAAAAGTACGAATGGAAAAATACAGATGCAAAGGTCGATGAATCCTGGACATAGTATATCTTTAAGTCTCACAATTGTAAGATTAGAATTTGAAACGAATGATGTGATCCCAGCTAAGACGAGTGTATATTGCCTAATTATAAGTGAACAGATTTTCCAATACAATCCATTTACAAGTACTGTGAATAAAATAGCATAATAGTCTTTTTTTCCCCCACAGAGAAATAATAATTTTTTGTGTTAATTTTTCATAAGAATTTAAAATGTGCTAAAAAATCTTAGGCCATTCAATATGGTTTAATATGATGTATTTTACATTTTATTTTATTTTATTTTTTTCAAATATGTATTTAAAATAATTGTATAGTGGGGGAGAAAATAATCATTTTAGATAGTGTGTGGTAAAAAGAACTAAAGTTGTACGTTATACGAATGTATTTTTCAAAAATGTCTATTACAAAAAAAAAAATAAGCTATCGAAACATGCTTTATATTATCAATCATATCTTGTAAAAAATTAAGTGAATAAATAATAAGTTATTTTGAATCAAGATTGTTTTTTTTTTTTGTTTTTCCATTAATACCTATACAATTGGTGCGCAAGAGAGAATGGTAAAAAATATATATTATTAATCGTATAAAAACTACTAGTTCTCCAGGTTAAATACTAAGATTTTTCCTTTCTCTAATTAATTTGTTCTAAGTATTATTATACACTTTTTTTTTTTTTAGTTTTAATAATGTTTTACCAGAAAACTTACAGAAGTGATTCCCTCATAAAAATCAATAATAATCAATATATACTGGGAAGCGATCGATATATAATTGATCGATAAATAGATTTATCTTAAATACGCTTTCTAACTTTTTAAAAATGTTTTACCCAAAAAAAAAAACTTACAGAAGTGACTGCCTCATACAAAATCGATAATAATCAATACACTGGATTCAATATGTGTTATCAATATATATTTGATGGAATAATTTTTTTTGTGTGTTTATTTCATAAGAATTTAAAATGTGCTAAAAATCTTAGGGCATTCAATTGCATCGTCAAAGTACAGATCTAACGAAAAAAAAAAAACTTACAGAATTTATTAAGTGAGTGACTCATAAAATCGATAATAATCATATACTTGATTCGATAGGTGTTATCAATATACTTATCGATAAATAGATTTATCTTAAAGAATAAGACTTTGTACGAATGGAAAAATACTTCTAATTAGAAATTATATTGCAAACATTGTGCATACATAGAGGTTAATAAACTTTTGTACGAATGGAAAAATACAGGTTAATGAACCCTGGGCTGGGGTACGTGGGGCAGAGCCTCTCTTTAAGTCTCTGTGTATATATTTTATATATCTATAGAGAGAGAGAGAGAGATAGAAAGTATATGAGAGAGATGAGGGAGAAGTATGTGGGTGAGGTATAAGGATCTAAAGAAAACTACTATTGCCAAGTTACCACTATAGCTGAGTGGTGTAAGTGATGGACTTGGATGACGAAGGTTGTGAGATCGCTTTTGCTGACCTCAGCAAAAAAAAAAATTAATTTTTATTATTTCTTCGCCTACAGGAAAAGGGGAGGGGGAGGGGTGGGGGAAAAGTTGGGAATAGGTTGGGGGAGGGGAGGGGGGTCATTTGGTGGGAGAGGGGTAATGTGACTGTGGTGGGAGAGGGGGACGGCCGCCATCTTGTGCAAAAAAAGTGGCCTAGAACCCGTCAATCCTATCTACATTTCATGCCGTGAGTAAAGTCATTTTTTACACTCTCCCTCCAGTTTGCCCCACACTCATTTGTATCTTTAGAAAAACAAAAAAATCTGGTGTGACACACTCACACACGTTTATTCTCACTCCAGTTTATCAAATTTTTTTTGTTTGTTGTGTTTTTTAAAATAATTGACAAATTTTATAGTTTGTGTACCAAATTTATAGAAATTTGTCGAAAACTGAAAAAAACTATTCAGTAAAAGCGCACTTCCGGTTTACTGATTTTCTTCACACCCGGAATTTTGGCCAACTATTTATTTCTACTTAATTTCATTTGGATGATAGAGTTGTATAATCAAGTATGATACCACTTTAGAGGAAGCTGTAACCCTACCCCTCTCCTAAAAGTGCCCTTTAATGAATTTTCCCAGAGAAAAGTTTTATATAAAAGTTGTAGATCTTTGAATGTTTAGTTCATATGTGGAGTTTCAAGAAAATCGTCGGGGCCATTTTTGAGAAAATCGCGAAAAGTGAAAAAACATATTTAAAGTGTTAAAACAAAGCACTTCCGGTTCCGATTTTTCTCAAACTCGGAATTTCAACAACATATTTAATTCTAATTAACTTTATTTAAATGACCGAATTGTGTAATAACCTGAAATAGCACTTTAGAGGGTAACCTAACCCCATCCCTCCTCCAGAAGAGCCCTTAAATCAATTTTTCCAGAGAAATGTTTCAAATAAAAGTTGTAGCTCCTTGTATATGTAGTTGATATAACAAGTTTGAAGAAAATCCTTGGAGCCATTTTTGAGAAAACGCAAAAAAGTAAAAAAGTCAACTAGTAAAGTGGTACTTCCGGTTGAGGAATTTTGACAGATAACGCACAGTCAGATCGCATGGTGATATCTAAAGGGAATATTAAGTTTCAGTTTTCTACGGTTTTTCGTTTTTGAGCTATGCTGTTTTCACAGACACATAGCACAGACCCCATTTGCTAAACACCCTTTTTTTGACTCAGGGACCTCAAACGGATATTTTCCGGTGAAAACTCGGATATCAAAAGTTGACACCGATACAAATACTTCCTCTTACTAGAAGTAAGAGAAAGTAAAAAGCATTACTTTACTCGCTGATTGGTAAATAAGTATGTTTTCACAACAGCAGAATAATTTGACAATTATTCCATTAAAAGCAATGGTAAAGTTGTACTTTTAATCTCTAGAGATTAAAAAAAGAATAAATTAAAAATGATTTCTAATCTCTAGAGATTAAATGTACAAAAAAAAAAAAAAAATTCGTTCAGTAAAGTAAAACTTCTAACGAAATATCAAATTTGAATTTTTCTGCGATTTTTTTTGTTTGTATGTTTTTCTTTTATGACCACACACAGAGACATACTCAGACCATTTTCTAGAAATGCACTTTTTCGGACACAGAGAAGAAATCAAAAAGTGACGTATTTCTGGTAAAAAATCGATAACGAAAGTTTGACCATATTAGCAAGTCTTAATCTGACCCAGCAGTAAGGGAAATTAAAAAAAAAAATTGGGTTTTGAGTACAAAGAAATATTTCTAGATTAAAAAGGAACAAAAAAAAATGTGACGTGGAGTGTACAAGGTTACACCTCATTACTTATTAGAAAGGTATATTATATACCTTCAAAATTTTGACAGTGTACATATATCTTAAAACTTTGTTTCACCCTTTTTGTGTTTATTGTATGATATTTCGGGTGAACAAATTAAGAACTATTTATTTTAAATTAATGGCATAAAGTGAAGCAAATTGGCTTATTGCCCTATTTAGGACAATCACACACATCTGGTAAAGCTTAAACTCTTTCACTGAGTACAAAAAAAAAAAAGGATGCTGTATTTGTTGGCACGGTTCCATAGTTAGTTTACAGTAATCTTACACGGTTATGTCTTTCCAGAAATATTGGAAATCTCAACTTTAGATTAATCACATTAATTTCGCTAAAACAGTAATTGCTCTGACATATTCATTCCGTAAAGGAGGAGGGATTCCTTTAATAATCTAATAATTGAAGACGGAAAGTGCATCAAATATTTTATTTTCTTATCGCTGAATTTTTCTTCACTCGTAAAAAGTTCCCCAGGGAAGTAATCCTCCTCTTAATTTACACTATAAAGGTATGCGGATGGTGTTCTAAGTAAACACAAAAAAACGCACTACCGAACTTGGTACATAATTATATTTACAAACTTTGTGTAAAAGAAAAGAGTATGTAAGGGGCAGAGTGAAGAGTGATTATGTGAAGAGTAAGAGTACAAACTTTGTGATGAAAAAAAGAGTATATAAAGGATAGAGTGTCCGAGCCAAGAGTGATGATGTTGGTGTGGCTTAGCTTGGTAGCTTATTTAGTGTAATTTATCAAAAAACAACAAGGGATACCAACAACATATCTAGTATGTGTTTCTAGTACTATAATTTTACTCAATGTGTAAGTGTGTGCCCGAATTGAACGCTTGTTTGGCGAATTTCCTCAACAGCATCCGGGCAGTTTTTCTTTCGCTACAAACAACACTGTGCATTGAACTTTAGAGGCTCCGAAGAAGAGAAAATCAAAGAGCCCTAAGATTTCGAATCTGGGACTAAGTCCAATGCGTTACCAGTGAGCTAACCCGCCTATATTTGTTTCAATTAAAACGATAGATTAAATGGAGATAAAAAAGGAAATACTTCTAAAAAAGGGACCGATCTTCAAAGATTCTTGCGTAGAGTCTACTTACAAAAAAAAAAATGTACATTCCAAACAAATCTAATGTCTTACCTTACTGCAATTTACATAATTATAAGTTTTTTTTGTTAATTTAAGGCGCGTCAACACCTATGGTCATTGGCGCCCGGAGCCTTTTCAGTGCACTGCCGGCCTCCGGGCAGTGATCTCTCGTTACAGACAACACTGTCCATCACCGGACAGTGAGCTGTAGATGCTCCTAGGAAGAAAAAACCTAAGGGTAGCAAAGCTGGACTCGAACCCAGGTCCTCCGCGTGGGAGTCCAGAGTACACTAACCACTTAGCTAATCCCTTCCCTCATAATTATAAGTGTTATTACTTTCTCTTACAGTAATAATAATTTATAATTTAATAAATTATTAAAATGGTTTTTTGTTTTCATGAGAAATGGTTGCTGAACGAGAAAAATCCGTTGAATATTCGCGGAGATGTCCAATTATGAATGAAGAGCAATTCTCTGCCTTCTGGTCGCTAGTATTTCCATATTCCATTTCAGTGCACTACCGACCTTTCCGGACAGTGTTCTCTTGATCAACACTGTCCATCACCGGTCAGTGAGCTGTAGAGGTTTGTAGGGAGAGTAGAAATCTAAGGGCAGCACTGGTAGACTCGAACCCGGGTCCTTCGCATGAGAGTTCAGAGCGCTATGACTGAGCTAATCACTTCCCATTGTTTATTATTATTACCCTATTATTATTATTCCTTTTTTCAAATCTCAGTAACAATATTGGATGTAATGAAATAATATACGGCATGAAACCAAACACATTATTATTTATTGTTCGTTTAAGAATTTCCGGACAATACGGCACGTGTTTAACAACTGCTTTCTGAAGGACCATATAAATATTTCGGTCCAATTCCAGCGTGGCTATACTATCGTACCATTCGTTGGGCATTAACCCAGTTGCGGAGAGGACTATGGGTACTACTACTCGGACAGCCTCCACTTCCCAAGGTCTCTTTATTTCAAACCCAAGCTCTGCATATTTCCGCTTTTTCCGCCGTTACTTATAGAAGGTTGTTGGTATTCGGAACAGCAATGTCCACCAACGTTACTGCCCTCCTCTCCTTGTCTTAAAGAAGAATATCGGGTCGGTTGTGATGGACTGTTTTGTCAGTGAGCACTGTCCAGTCGTAAGTACAGTCTCCAACAATTAGACTCGAGTATAGATTGAGGCTCATAAATCTAGAATACTATACTTTCCTCGATCAAACCAGTCTTTAGAGCAAGTTTCCTTTGTAGGGCCAATTGATTTGTGCCGGTGGAGGTAGTCAGACTGCGCCAACATTTCGCATGAATTTATTATATGCAGGATGGTTTCCAACTTCAGGTGGCACAGTCCACATCTATCATACAGCATTCCAGGCACCTTAATAGATAAATATTGTATTTCAGATTGTTATAAATTGAGAAACTTCCTCACCAGCCTCGCTGTGTCCAATAACACAGACTTCTGCACCCTCTCCAACATCCAGGGTTCCAGCTCGAGCTCATGTAGAGACTTGACTGTCTCAACAGGCACTAGGCCATTAGCCGATATTATGATCGGGATTACCCTAACCATATCCAGCTGATAATCTCTTTGATTTCAATCGCTAGATCCTGGTACTTCCGCTTCTTCTCGGCTAAAGTTTTGCGGTTATTGTCGTCCAAGGGAATCCCTACATCTATTATCTCGGCTTTTTCGGGTATTTTAAATAAGGATGTCCGGTCTATTGTGCATGACCGACCTATCGGTGATCATGCACTCATCCCAATAAACCTTAACCCCGACCTTTTCCACTATGGCCTTGGGGAAATACCTGTAATTAGGGAGTTCCTCTCCCTCTGGCACAATCCCGAGTTTGATTACCAGAGCCTGATGGAGCATGCGCGCTACATTATTGTGCCTTGAGAGGTACTCAGTGCCTGCTAAATTCGAGCACCCAGCGATGATGTGCTGAATGGACTCTACTGCTGCGTTGCACAGCCTTGCATCGGTCAGAGATTTCTCGCTCCCCGATTATGTCCCTCCGGCATGATCTTGTCGCAATCACTTGGTCTTGGATTGCGAGTACAAATCCTTCCGTCTCCGGAAAGAGTTCACCTCGCACTATGCCACTTTACTGATATCTCGCGAGAGATACCGTCCGCCTCCAACGCCGCATAATACCGGCCATGGAGCTTCTTGACTTTCCATTCTTCTACCTAGTGTTCGCAAGTAGTCAACCGAGGGCCTTCTTGAGCGGCCAAGAATTATTATTAATATTATTTTATAATTATTATTAATTAATATTAATATTACCCTTTCTTACCGGCCGTGAGAGAAATTAAAAAATAGGTTTCTTCATTAACTGAGAAAAAAGTAAAAATTAACATTCAGTAATTATTTATTTCGATAAAAGTGAATATAAATAGTATATAAATAGGGCGCGATCATTTTTAATTATCTAAGATAAACATTATTAAAAATATAAAAGAAAAAAATGGAAATAATTATAAGAACCCCTCACAAACCGTTGTCTCAGAATTATTTTAAGAGATATATTTTTCGTCAGCATGTTCAAACAAAAGTTGACCTTTTTGTTTTGCTGGAATACTCATTATTATTTGAATTTCTCTTTCTGAAGTTCAAAAGAATTTTAATTTGTTAATTAGAGCAAATATTGTGTCAGTATATTATATATTATTACTTTTTTATTTTAATTAAATTTTTTCATAATTTAATTATTGTATAACTGTGCTTATTGTCCTGTCCAATATGTTGGAGAAACAAGAGTTTAAAAGATGGACGAAAGTTTATTTTTTTTCTCTCTTGTTTTGAACATATCAGAGATTAGAAAAAAGATTTTTGTGAATAAAATATTAATCTCTAATGGTACACAGCTTCCATCCTTCATAGAAATCCTTATTATAACCTCCTCTTTCCCCCAAAAGGCCGGTACAATACAGAAAATATGTTCCCCTCTTTGTAAAACAATTTTTAATAATGACTCATGCTGAGAATTTCGACATAAACATTATTAAATTTTATGTTTAGTCTTTTGACCGTGTTTTTTTTTTTCTGTTTTGTTTGCTTGTAATTGCACATAACTCTGACATATCTGTTCTATGATATGACTCAATTTTTTTATGTCTTAATGGAAAACATTAACGTTTTTAAAAATCATCAAAAACACAACTATTGAGTAGTGTTGACTGAGCGTAAGTATTAGACAGAAATGTTTTGAAATCTTACCTCGTATATATCTATTTGTGGCAGTCTGTCTCATATATCTGATACTTCTTATAAAGGATGGTTAGAGAAATATCGCTTCCTTGTATTTCCATATAACCAACATTAATAAAACTTTTAATTAAAAAAATGTTTAGTTAAATACCACTACTCGGGTCTCTCTGATAAATTATCGGTTTCTAATTTTCATTAAATATTTGTATTAATAAAAATGTTTTATTATATTCTCTAGGATTGTAGGGCTGTAGCTCCTCTGTGCATCTACCCGTAGAACGTTACAGCACACTATAATTGGAATGATAATATGATACCATATGTATCAGTTGATATGCTATGTTGACCTCAAAATTGCATAGTGGTTTAGAGAATAAATGGCTGTTCCAGTATTTTCATCTTCTAAAGATGAAACTATTAAATGGATCATTAGAAACTGAATTTAATATCACAACGTTTTAAAGTTCCATTACTGTCACTTACTTCCGTAATTATTACTGTAATTCAATTTTGCTTTGTACATCTTATATCTGTTTTATAAAAGGGTTTATAATGTCACTCAACTGTAATGATTCCAAATGAAAGTGAATCAACTAGATAATCAAATGATTAGTCAATTGTTAAACTAAAAGCACTTTCCAACATTGTTCTACATTTTCTTTATTACATAAATTGTAGGAGGAAATTATATAATCAATATTTATTGATATTTTGTTATATGATTATTATTAATATTATAAATTATATTTATCAATGACTTGGCAATAACGGGAGCGATGGACGACAACACCGACAACGGCATTAGTGCCGCCACATCACTCGGTTGTAAGGGAGGCAATGAAAGGTGTTGCAAAGAAGAAAGCATAAGAACTTTCAGAACATACTAATTTTTTCCCACCTAAATTGTTGAGACGAACAAGAAGTAGGGGTTTGAGAAACGTTACAAGATGAGTATTAGCAGTATGGAGAAGAACATCCTCAAATAGCTTATGGCATTATTTACCGTTAGTCTGATTGTTCGAGGCAGAAAAAGATTGTTCTGTCTGAAGCAAGAGCTTCACTGTAGTGGCTGAACAAAGGAAGTCTATCGCTTTAGGAGGTTTGGCCATTGTTTTCCACGCAGAGATCATTGAATGCTACTGCATGGTGGGGAGAAGTTTAAGAGGTGATATTTTCTCTGCCCTAAAGGCCCAGCTGCACTAAAGGCTTTGAATAAACCATGTAGGAGCTCTAAACTAGTGGGGGAATGTGGGAGAAGATATAATGGCCTCGCTCAGAGTGGAGCTTTTCTCAGTAACCGGCCCTGCGTTTTACAAAGGATAATGAGAGGACGGATGAGTTTGGCTAGGGTAGGATCTTCAATACGTTTTTGTGGTATTTGCAATCAGCAAACATCAAAAGACAGGGTAGTCAAGTGATGGACGAATGGAGAAGTGGAGAATCACTGGTGGTCACAGAGGGATGTCTCTAGGCTAAAAGATTTATAAAAGCAACATAATACGTTGAAATGTAATTGATGATATCGTGTTGTTGTTGTAGTAGTAGTAGTAGTTGTAGCTTGTAGTGGTTTGTGGCGTGAGAGGTTTTGTAAAGGGCTTGTGTGTATGTTTAAGATAGAGATAAAAGTTTTAAGAAATAATCAAGAGATCACCACTGTTTTTGAAATAAATATATTAATTTCTAAAAGAATTTAAATACTTAACAATATCACAACTATATCTTAATAAATCAATTGTTTATCTAGAATAAATGCTAAACTCTATAACTGGCACTGAAGTTATGTGAGCGATTGCTGAAGTGTTCTGGTTGGATGTCTGGTTCAGACGTCTTGAAAGAATGCCTACTAATTGTTAGTTCAAATCTTTTCAAATAATGCTGGTATGTCTGGAGGGAGTGTCCCTAACCTTTCTTGTCCCTTTGTCTCTTCAGTAGCATTGACCTAAATTATAGTACCTGGCTCTTTCCCCTTCACTAAAATACACTGTTTGAACTAGCTAAAATTAACAAAATTATTTCACTAAACTATTTTCAGAATTCTTATTTTCTTTCATTTCTTTCTTCCACTACAACATCACGCGAGAGGGAATTGAAGTATCTTCTTTCCTTTACTGAGATACAGTTGAAGATCCTGGGTAAGTGTTTTGACTGGACATGCTTGGGTAGCCGGACATATACACAAAATAGGCAGGACGTCTAATATCTTATATCAGAATTATGATAGGAAATAAGGAATATTGTAAAATTACCTTGGTCAGTGATCCCAATTTGGGAGGTTAATCCTGCCTAGAAGTGCTTGAGGGAGTTGGAAATTAAGGATATCTTAAGATATTACTGTCAGACGGGTAGATTGCTGGGGGTGGAAGCTTCTTAGGAATCGTTTTTTTTTTTTTTTGTGAGACGGGAGAGATCAGAGACATATTGGCTTAGATCCCGGGCCTTCGGGTATCCACTAATAATAATATGTAATAATAACAGCCACTAACTGCTACAATATGCCAGTTAATCTCAATAAAACTTTGGTAACTTAAAACTTTTTTAAACAGGTTCACTTGCTCTTACTCCTGTAGAAATAGGTAATGCGATTGTGACAGATTTTCAACATTGATTTTTCACGGAAATTCGAATTTTGAGGTGGCCATTTTGAGTTTCTACTATACTCCCTTGTCGAATAAATAATTATAATGTTATTCTAAAAATCTAGCAAAAAAAAAAATTCATTGTGTTTTATTATAATATTCATAAATATTTAAATAATTGTTTCAGACAAACTTTTTGGGGATGAACGTGACGAAACAAATAATTCATTGATCACGAGGAATAACTACTGCAAGGATATGGGCAATACAGCAGCTGGTCGCCGTAATTCTGTACTAAGTAAGGAAAGTAGTTTAAATGAAGCATTTCCACCGGTATTAGGTGGTAAAACCAGTCGACAGAATACATTGGTTGAAACGGCTGAAGAAGCAGCAGCCGCTCAAGGACCATTACCACCGGCTTTAACGGATCAACAAATGGAATTGCTCACCAAAACTTGGAAACTATTAGAAGATGATATTGCCAAAGTTGGAGTTATTACATTTATAAGGTTAGTACGGGAATTATATTATTTTCCTTTACATAATTAGTTTTTATTAATTATTTAATTAAATAATATTATCTCAGTGATAGGTATTTAAAAAGATCAGATTTTTATTGCTTTTTGGGCACACAGCTTCTTCAGGTGCTTTGGGAGTGTTTGAACCCCCCGAGAAGAAATCTGTTTACGACTGATGTATACCTCAAATCTTTTTTAGTGTAACTCTCCACACTAGTCATAGTCTATCTCTGGTCTTGGAAGGTTCTTCACAGCATTTTGGCTTCTTTCACGATTCTGAAGCTTTTCGCAAGGAAAAGACTAGTAACTTATCCCTTAGAAAGAAGACCTCATTAAGTTGATTAAGTAGATGGTACCTCATTACCAAGTGGTCGGCTATCCTGTTACCTTGTACGCCAAACTTGCCCTAGCGCCCAGAATAAGGTCACATTCATTATTTCTTACCAGTTGGTTGATTTGCCAAGACATTGAGTTGATGAATATGAGCTCAGCGCTTTAACCTGATTAGCAAGCCTAGACGGCCTGCTTACGGATTGGTTCAATATCTCTTTATCTAATTCCAATAGCTCTTTGCGAGATAGAATTGAATAAATCTTTTAATTCCAAGTATTTTCGCCTGAAAAATGCTGAAAATTCGCCTACAATGGTCCTTGGGCCATCCATACCTACCAGGGCCATACCTCAGAACTGTCCTCGGATCTGGTTCCGATTTTTTTAACTTAAAATTTACTTTTAATAATTAAGTCCAGCAAAATCAAATTTTTCTTCAACATTTTAAAAATCAGTACGACCACTTACACTTGTGAAATTAAAATCAATTGAAACTAATTAGTGAATAAAGTTTTAAAATTAAATAATATAATTGAAAATCAATTTAACAAATTAATAGAGAGGTTAATTAACATAGAAACCCTTTCAAAAGCGACTGTAGATTTTTTTTTTTTTTATAAAGAGGCTGTGCTAATAAAACACTACTTTATACTTTATTTTAAACAGCTTTGATAAGATTCACTTATCTTTTATCAAATTTCCGACATTAAACGCTTTAAGTAGTCAAATGGGTTAGAGTGTTTGTTACCAAAGTCAATTACCGCTTTAACTGGAATGTAGAATACTTGAAGCTAGTGTACAAGGCAGCCTCTTTAACGGCGCTAAATATCTCTTAACGTTAAATTCTCCTTATTGCATAGCTAAACAATCTGAACGCTTCGAATCACTTATGAAATATAACCCAAACTCCTTGTTTCCCAAACACATTGTTCACAAGTAAATTCCGATTACATGTTTGCAGTACTTGAGTAACTGATAATAATAAAAAAGAGAATAGTTTGCTCACATTGTGAATATAAATGATATACAAGTGAATATCAAATTTTTATTTTTATAGTAATGCGATACTATCAGTTATTCGAATTCAGTTGTAAAATACCACCCCTCATCATCATGGGGAGTAATACGTTTTCAACAAGTAGATCGAGTATTGCCAAAGGATTATCGCAGTACATCAATTTTAAACATCGTCACCGAACTATATAGAAAAATATTATATAACCGAATAACTATTGGTCTGAATATTATAACCCGTTTTCGGAAGTTCAAAGTCGAAGAGGATACTTCGATTTTTTTATTATTTTACATTCTATTATACATATATAACTCCAGAAAAAGAGGGGGAAACTATATTATGGCTTTCATATTATTAATTACGCTTTGTTCTGGAATAAATTCTATGACTACGGCATTACGCGAAAAATAATCAAAATTTTGGAGAAATTATACACTACAGCATCAGTGTCTGTTAAATTGAACGACCAACTCTCATATTC
Source organism: Triatoma infestans (assembly GCA_011037195.1). Lineage (NCBI taxonomy): Eukaryota > Metazoa > Arthropoda > Insecta > Hemiptera > Reduviidae > Triatoma > Triatoma infestans. Next base: position 22,966 of record JAAEAF010010462.1, read on the forward strand.
TATAAAAATAACCCAAGGTGTTTTTCAAGGGGATGTTTCATCACCACTAATGTTCACTACTTTCATCGTTAATCTTGACGGCTTTCTTAAAGAAAGTCACAGTCGGTAGGTGTCGATAAATACAAGATGTAATAGGATCTAAAGCAGAGAGAGAGAGAGAGAGACACACACACACACACACACACACAAAATTGAGAGCCTCACTCGCTACTTAGGCCAGACTAGAGTGGGAGTCTTTTTATATACTACAGCTATAGCCCTACAAGGGACAGTCTTTAGAACAGTTACAACGCGTCAGCAACCAACTACTACCCTTCTCTTCACTAACTCTAAATCTCTCGCTACCATTTTCTATATTTGTGCAAAGTCCTGGCAGTTTGTGCTACTTTCTCATAATAAAGTGTACAGCATTACTTCCAGTTTATTTATCTTTCAAACCCAATTATCCTTATCATACCCATTATACGAGGGTAAGTCAAATATAAACCGGACTTCTTCTTAGTGCCTCATCAGGCCGTCCCAAACAAGATGGCGGGAGCAGCACATTCAAGGTCGGTGAGTTAGGAGTGAGGGAACTTAATCGGCAATTGTTTATCTCTGCTCTGTCGCCATGACAGCCATGACTGACCAAGAGGTTACACATCGCGCGTTCCACAACGTATTATTGCTAAGTTTTTAACTAACGAAGGTGCGTGAACCAACGGAAATTTTGTCTTGATTACAAGCACAGTTTGGTGAAGGTACCCTTTCTCGGACCCATGTGTTTGATTGGGCTAAGAAGTCTTAAGGTGAACGTGAAAGTGTAGAAAATCTAGGTCACGGTCGACGCCCAAGATCAAGTGTCACAGATGACAAATCCATGCTGTACGTAACCTTATTGAAGGTGACCGCCGCGTAGAAATCGAAAAAATCGCTTCAGAGTTAGGAATCAGCCATGGAAGTGCTTATACCGTAATCACAGAGCATCTTGGCTTCAAAAAAGTCTGTGCTCGATGGGTTCCGAGGTTACTGACCACAAGTCAAAAAAAGGTCAGATTGCAAATCACTGAGAGAGTTTTGAATCAATTCCGGCAGGAAGGGGAGTTGTTTATGAGGCGCATTGTGACATGTAACGAGATGTGGGTGCACCACTACACGCCGGAATCAAAAAATGGCGAGTAAGGAATGGCGAAAAAAAGATGAAGTATTCCCTGTGAAGGCAAAAACCCGTCTCTCTGCCGGAAAAGTGCTCGCGACTGTTTTTTGGGACTGGAGGGGACTTTTACTCGTTTGCTTCCTACACAATCGACGCACAGTGAATTTCGCCTACTACTGCCAGCTGTTGGAGTCAGCGAAAGCAGCCTACAGAACCAAAAGATAGGGTATTCCAATCAGAGATGTCATCCTCCTTCATCACAACGCCAGGCCTCACAAGGCGACTTTGACAAAGAACAAATTGGTAGAACTGCATTGGAAAACCCTTGAACACCCTCCCCACAGTCCAGATTTATCTCCCTGTGAGATACTTTGTTTGGGCCTTTGAAACAAGAACTGGGAGGAGAAAGGTTTGAAAACGATCAAGCTGTCGAAGATTACGTGCGCAATTGGCTGATAAGTCTACCTCAAAACTTCTTTCAAGAAGGGATCTTCAAGCTAAGTTGAGGGAGACTATGTTAAAAAAACTTAAATATGTTTTTTGTAATTTCTTATCATAAAGTAATATAAACAAAAAAAGTCCGGTTCATATTTGACTCACCCTCTAGATAACATTTTATTATTAATTTTTCTATTTTTTTATTGCGTTTCCCCATATAGAGTTACCATCAAGGCTTTTCTTCCTCCAGATCCAGCCAATCTCCAAGTTTCAGCCACCCAATCTCCTCCTCTTTCCTCCTTGCTATCTGCCACTCCTCCCTATGTTGGGTGGCCGTCAAGTCATTCCTCCGTCCAGGCTTCCCTATTTAGCCAGTTTCATCAATATCTTCCAGCCATCATCTCCCTAGTCTCACCTCCTACTAACTAGCTGATATATTTCTCCCCCCCCCGTGTTGGATTGCCGTCATGTCCCTTCTTACTCTAGACTTTTCTATCTAGCCAATTTTATCAACTTGCTTCTTAATCTTCTCATTCCATAGAATTTCTCAGTCTTCTTCCAGCCATCAACTTCTTAACTCCTCTACTCACCACTTCTCGTCGATCTTTATTACCTGTGTAAAGTCATTACTTGCCTAAACATCCCTATCTATCAAATCTTCATGCCTCAGACCCTTTCCGGTCATCTCTTCAAACGCCTCCTCCTATATCATCTTGCTGGTCTACATTTCCTCCCTACAATCATGTCACTCTTTTCTTCAGACATCTCTATCCTAATTCTCTCCTTCAGATACGAGTTAATGAAGAGAAACGTAGTAGTTGGTTGCTGACGCGTTGTAAGTGTTATATAAACTGTTCTAAAGACTTTTCTCTGTAGGGCTAGCGCTGCTTTATATAAACAGAGTCTCCCACTTTAGCCTGGCCTAAGTAGCGAGTGAGACTCTCAATTTTTGTGTATGTGTCTCTCTCTCT
>JAAEAF010010463.1:0-16049 GCA_011037195.1 Triatoma infestans
GGCCCCGCTCGTCTATAGCTTTGTTTTACAAACATCCACTTTGATTCTTACCAGTGTTGGTCTACTAATCAAGCCAACATCTACTCTGAAGAAGCCTATTGCAATATAGGCGAAACGTTGGTTCAAAACCAAGCAATGAGCGGTCTCAACCGGAAGACATTAATATTTTACTTAGTTTTTTTTTATTAAAATTAATTCGAGTAATATGGTTATATACGTATATAAAAAAAAAAAAATCATTCTATGTAATTATCCATGTTTCATAGGCATAATTATAGGGCGGATAATTATTTTATAAATTCTGATTTTCATTTTTTTCGAGAGTTGGGACCGGATTATTAACAAAATTTTATTCAAAGCGAAACAGCAACGACTTCCAACCGCTAATCTTGCTTTCAGTTTGAAATGGTCGTGATTTTTTAACTTTTTAATTTTGCACACGCTCATACTCAGACATTTCGATATTATACTGTTTTGTTGGAAAGTGAAATATTGTTACCCAAAGGAGAGATGACCGTGAGAATGAGATGCATGGAGAGGGGACAAATTGTTTTCATATATGAGACGGACAACAATTCTTTTCAAGTGTTTATAAAGATGGGGAACATGTTCAGTAACAATATAGAATTACACACTTAACAATCGACCTTGTCCAAAGTGCAACCGCCCAGACTTCTTCGAAACTTACTATCAGGAAAATGTGTACACTTTATTATTTAATTATTTTATTTTTCTTTGAATTTTATTGAAGGTCAGCTTCCACGTATATCTCTATATGTATAAATTTATTTTTTCCTTTTTATCTTTAAATTTTCTTAAAATAAAAAAATAAATGTTTTTTTTTATATTCTCATTATGTTTGATCTTAAAATTGAGTCTTTTTTTTGTGTGTGGACATGTTGACAATATTTCAAAATGACTGATGACCAATTTAATCAAGAATTTACTTAACGAATATTACAAAAGTTTAAAAAACAAACAATTTCTAAATAATGGAAACAAAAACACTATATTCCAGAACGCAATAAACTCTCATAAACTAGAAACTAAAATAATAGAAACTAGCCTAAAAAAAAAACTCAAAGGCTACGTTTCGTATTAAGAAGAAATTCTATCGCAATAAACAAAGGTCTTAAAATGTAGACAACATCTTAACTTTCTCTTAACTTTGGTACGAGCTTTCGCAAGTATTTATGTAAAATCACTGGAAATACCTATTTTGAGGTTATATTTTAGGTTTCCGCAGCCATTTTCACGAAAAATACTTGAGTTTCCGGGTTGAGACCCTAGTCAGTGGTTTGCTAAAAACCCAACGTTTCGCCTAATATTACAATGACCCTGAAGATGCTAACTGCAATATGGGTGAAACTTCGGTTTTTAGCAAACCACTGTACGCGATCTCAACTCGAAAAGTGTTTTTTACCGCATGAAATAATCATGAAAAATCCGTGTGTGTGTTTATGTGTGTGTGAATAAAATATCTCAAAAATGATGTCACAATTTTCTAAAAAATCTTGGAAATTGAAAAAACTAATTAGTAAAGTCAAACTTGCGGATGATGGATTTTGGACCATAACCTTATTGACAGATACGATTGATGGTGGCACCTAAACGAAAAATATGATGTTTAGATTCGCTGTGATTTTTTTTTTTTTCATTTTTGATATATTATTTTACATAATACATACACTTATATTTTTTTTTACTTCTTCCTACTACTGTAAGTGGAAAGTATTGCGATCATGTCAAATTTTCCTAATCAAGATTTTACCGGAAATGCAGAATTTATACACGATCTTATCACTTCCTCATTTCCTCTTATTACTTCCTCATTTCCTCTTATCACTTCCTCATTTCCTCTTATCACTTCCTCATTTCCTCTTATTACTTCCTCATTTCCTCTTATTACTTCCTCATTTCCTCTTATCACTTCCTCATTTCCTCTTATTACATCCTCATTTAGGAAAACTGGAAAATTTATTTAAGAAAGTCGCACTTCCATTCAACTGTTTTTCTTCAAACTCCTAACTTTTCGCAATATACTCGTATGATTTCTTCACATTAATGTTATATATTATCTGTGAGAGTTCTTCTTGTTGATCTTGTGTAATTAATAATTTACTATTGTTATTAGGGTTATATTATTGTTGGCTAGTACAATTCGATTTTGTTATACGTTTCGGTATCGGATGCGTATCTTCTTCAGTGGCTTGTTGTTTAAATGTTGGGTTCTATAAAAATTATAATAAAAATAATAAACACTTATTGAACACTTGACACTGTCTTTTTAATTTCTTTACTCCTAGTTTTTTTTTTTTTTTATCCAACGCCCTCGTCGTTGGCCTTCTCGGCCATTCGACTTCTCGCAGCCCAGTACAGTGTGGCTTGGTTCTTCAGAGACGATTCTTGTAGGCCACTTCTCACATCCTGCAACGCCGCAATGTAAGTAAGTGGTCCGCATCCATTTCTGCCGTCCGGCACAATGAACAAATGGGCGAATCAACCACATCAATTCTATGTAAATGTTTATTCAAGTAGTCATATCCAGTGGCCAATCTGAAGCAAGCTACAGCGCACTGCCTAGGCAAGTCACTAGGCAGTCGGGTTTGGGGGTCGCACAATGGAGTCCATCGCTTGCCCTCTGAACATCGCCGTACGTATTCATCCAGATTACCGGAAGCACTCTGCGGCCACTCTTTTTGTGGGTGCAGTGAATCCTTTTATTAGACTGTTGCATATTGCTGCTTGCTTTGGCTAGTGTGTCAGCCGACTCATTGCCAGGAATATCGCAGTGGCTCGGGATCCACTGCAGCACTAAATCTCTTCCCTGTCGGATGAGACTGTCGGCTAGGTCCTTGCAGCAATTCCTTGGTTTCATCACCACTGATGCTCCAGATCTGGGCTAGCGCTCTTACAAAGGCGAGACACCGGAGACGTATGGCCGCGGTACAAAGAAGGGGGGCGCTTAGGATAGCCAGCGCGTACCGGACGGTATCTGAGCCGGCTGCCCTAGTGATCGCAGGGGTGATCCCGATTGACCTTCAGGCCAGGGACAGACAGGAGGTTTGGAAGAGGAAGGGAGAGCCAGTCGAAGCAGATGCCAGGCTGAGGGTCAGACGGGACACGCTGCAAAGGTGGCAGCAGCGTTGGGAGAATGAGCACCGCGGTAGGTGGACCGCGACGCTTATCCCCAGTCTGTCGGAATGGGTAAGTAGGCGGCATGGCGAGGTCAATTACTGCCTCACCCAATTTCTTACAGGACATGGCTGTTTTGCCGCGTACCTGTGGAGGGTGGGGAAAGTGGGAGACCCGTCGTGCATCTACTGAGATGGAGAGAGAGAGACGATGCTTTCCATACCTTTTTTAGGTGCGGCAGATGGACCGAGAACGGCGGAGATTGGAAGCGGAAATCGGGAGGATCTCCCCGGATACGGTGGTGAGGGCCATGCTCGCCGGAGCGGATCGTTGGGACTGGTGTGGCTACCTTTGTCCGGACGGTCCTGCGGATGAAAAGATAGGCGAAATGAGTAGACCCTCGACCTCCCCGAGGACGGGGTCCAGCTAGGCCGGAGGCAGCCCGTAGTGGCATTACGAGGCACCACCCCGAGTAGTACCATAAGCAGTTCCGGGTGGACAATTGCCTGTGAGGGAGGGGGTTTTTTAGTGGGTGCAAGCCCCACACTTTGTGCGTAGGCATTTTCCCCCCTCCGTAAAAAAAAAAGAAAAAAAAAAGTGCTACCCTAATTGATTATACAATTCTACCATCCAAACAAAATTAATTACAAAATAAATAGATGACCAAAATTCCAATTTTCAAAAAAATTAGCAAACCGAAAGTGCGCTTTTACTTAACCGTTTTTTTTTCAGTTTTCGACGAACTCCAACGAATTTCATCAAATTTGGTACACAAACTATAAAATTTATCAATTATAATTTTGAAAACTGGATAAAGGAAAGTTACGTGAGTGAGTGTATCACACGTGATTTTATACCCTGTTTATATTTGTGTGTGGAGATTTATAGTGTCTGATTGTTATTATGTTTGCCCCTAATGGGCGGTTGGGATGTGGGGGTTGTATTTGAATTCATGACTTGATGTTGTTGTTGTATATTTAGTTCAAATTGTTTGTTGGGTTCAAGATGATTGAATTAGGGTCGCCTTTGACTATATGTGGACATCATCTCTAATATATATATCGTTTGTTTTTATTGTTTTCTTTATTTCATGATTTTAGGACTGCTAGTGTTGAAAGTGTCTAGTTGAGCTTTGTAGCGTGATGTGAAATGGCAGTATTTTGTTTTTATGTTGTTAGTATAATATGTTATATACTGTTGTTTTAGTAGGTGTATAATATGAAACAGTGTTAATCCTAATGCCACATTCCCCTTTTAATCAAAAAATTTGAACAAAAAAATATACCAATTGCAAGTGAGATGAAGCTAAACGTGTATGAAGTATATATACAGCATATATAAAAAATAATTATTATTGATAATTATAATTATCATTTTCCAGGATATCGCAAAAATTATTAAAAAAAAAAAAAAAAAAAAAAAAGGAGATCGATAAATTGGTATATTGACCGGCTTTTTACTACCGAACCCTTTGATAATACCCAAACGGGATATCCCAAGTTTTAAGCTCTTAATTATATATTCGTTTATTTGACTATGTTGTTCATATAAATGCATAAGTTGCATATATACATTAAATATGCGCTATTCAAAATATCTATTTCTAATAAAAAGGCAGTTTCAAAAATTTTACAAATTTGCAGCACGTCCTTCGTCTGAAAAAAAAATCTTGTGTGAAACACTCACACAACTTTTTCTTAATCCAGTTTTCAAAATTGTAACAGACAAATTTAGAAGTTTGTGTAACAAATTTGATAAAATTCGTTGGAGCTCGTCGAAAACTGGAAGCACTTTCGGTTTACTAATTTTCTTGAAATTCGGAATTTCGGCCACCTATTTATTTCTAATTAATTTTGTTTGTATGGTGGAATTGTATAATCAACTATGATAGCACTTTAGAGGAAAACATAATCCCACCCCTACTCCCCCAAAAGCCCCCTTGAATGACTTTACCAGGAGAAATGTTTCAAATAAAAGTTGGAGCTCTTTATATGTGTAGTTGACATTCCTAATTTAAAGAAAATCATTGGAGCCATTTTCGAGAAAATATCGGAAAATTGAAAAATACATTTCAGGAAAAACGCACTTCCGGTTATACAATTTTTTCAAAGTCTGAATTTCAACAACACATTTAATTCTAATTAATATTATTTAGATCACAGAATTGTATAATAAACTGAAATAAAAGTTCTAGTTTTTTGTATGTGTACTTGATATTACTTGTTTAAAGAAAATCGTCGGAGCCATTTTTAAGAAAATTGCAAGAAAGTGAAAGAAAACCATTCAGTAAAGTGGTACTTCCGGTCGAGGAATTCTGACCGCTGACCTACTGTCAGATCCCATGGTGATACCTAAACGGAATATGAAGTTATATATAATTGTTATATGTAATAGTTATATGTAATTGTTTTACAATAATATACATACAATTTTCTAAAAACCACTTTTTTGGACTCAGGGGGACCTCAAAACGGATATATCCGGTGAAAACTCGATATCAAAAATTTGGCACGATTACAATACTTACTATTGCTGTGAGTAAGAGAAAGTAATATTACTAAGAGTGAGAGCATGTAATAATTAAATAAATACAGCTGGATTCTATACATTTATCTAAGTAGATATGTAAAATTTATGAATAAAAATTGAAGTAAAAGTTGCACAAATCATTAAAAAAAAAAAAAAAAAATAGGAATCAGTATTTGCAATGAATTAAATGACTTTGACCAAACATTTGGGTCATATTCGTTTTGTAGGAGGGGCAAAAACTTAAATGTCAGTTTAGAAATTTATCAAAATATTTTTGCTTTTTAAGTTTACTGACCAAACTCACAAACACATTTACCATTCACAAAAAAAAAAAAACAAAAAAAAAAAACACTTTTTTCATCGAGGGTCCTTAAAAGAAAATGATGAAAAGTTTTAAAACAGTACCACGGTTCCATATTATATCCTAAAATAAGAGAAAAGGAACGATAACATTTAAGTATTTATTTTTTTTTCTTTTTCTTTTTTTGGTTTTGTTTGTTTTAATTGTATCACGTACTTTAGAAATAATCAGTGAGTTAAACTGTATTGTTGCATTTATCGGGTGCCATAAATTTGTTTTAGTTGTTTCATTGTTTACTTGCATTATAAACGGTTTTTTATCAACACTTATTTCTTTAATTGATTTCCATAAAAGTGATGATAAAATATATATTACAAAATATAAATAAATACATGTCTGTTCTTTAACATTTATTTATCTCTTATTTTATTTATTAGTTTATAATCTGACAAATCCCCCCCCCAAAAAAATTTTACCATCCTATCACTTTTTACTTTCTCATTATTCATCGTTTAAATTTTTGAAATTGAGTTTTCACTAGGAATATATGTTTTGAGGATCCCCCCCCCCTCAAACTTGTTATTCCATCACTATCGCATATAACAATAATAATAAAGTTTTGATCAAAATCCAACAAACCGGAAGTACAACTTTACTGAATGTTTTTTTTTTGTTCCGTTTCTCTCAAAAACTGCTAGTAAGAGGAAGTATTGTAATCGTGTCAAATTTTGGATATCAAGTTTTCACCGGAAATACACGTTTTCAGATCCCCTGAATTCAAAAAAGTGGTTTTTCAAAAATGGTCTATGTTGTATATATGTGAACAGTATAGCTCAAAAACGTAAAATCGTATAAAGTTCAAACTTGATATTCCATTTAGGTATCACTATGGGATCCGATAGTTCAGGTCATTTGTCAAAATTTCTCAACCGGAAGTACCACTTTACTGAATGTTTTTTTTTTTTTCACTTTCTTACGATTTTCTCAAAAATCGCTCTGAAGATTTTTTATGAAACTTTGTATATCAACTACACATACAAAGATCACTTTTATGTAAAACATTACTCTGGAAAAATTCATTTAAGGCAATTTTTGGAAGCGCGGTGGGATTAGGTTTTCCTCTAAAGTGCTATTTCAGTTTATTATACAATTCTGTCATCTAAATAATAATAATTAGAATTGTGTTGATTACCCAATTCTACTATCTAATCAAAATAATTAGAAATACGGAGGACCCTGGTTCAAGTCCAGTTGTGCTATCCTTAGATTTTTTCTTCCTAAGAGCCTGTACAGCTTAGTGTCCGGTGATGTACAGAGTTGTCTGTAACGAGAGAACACTGTTCATAGGCCGGCAGCGCACTGAAGAAGGCTCTGGGGGCCAGTGACCATAGACGTTGACGCACGTTAAATTAAAAAAAAAAAAAAAAAAAAAAAACTTAGAAATAATAGCCAAAATTCTGAGTTTTAAAAAATCTACTAATCCGAAAGTGCGTTTTTACTGAACAGTGTTTTCAGTTTTCGACGAATTTCATTAAATTTGGTATACTAAGTATAAAATATGTCATTCATGACAGCCTTCTTCTTTTTGTGGTCATCTACCGGTTTCGGGCGTTCGCCCAACATCAGGATGCTTTTTGCCAAACAGTGTGGTAACATAGATTTGCACAGAGCAAATTTAGTTGATACACTAAGTATCAACTAAGTGATCAACGTGATACTAAGTGATAAAAAACTAAACTTGATACTTAACTTAAAAAAATCTGGTGTGAAACACTCACACAACTTTCTCTTACTCCTGTTCTCAAAATTATAATTGACAAATTTTATAGTTAGTGTACCAAATTTAACGAAATTCTTCGAAAATTGAAAAAACTGTTCAGTAAAAGCGCACTTCCGTTTTACTAAATTTCTTAAAACTCGGAATTTTGGCCATCTATTTATTTCTAATTAATTTTGTTTGGATAGAATTGTATAAGCAACTGTCAGCACTTTAGAGAAAAACTTAACCCCACCCCTCCCCTAAAAGTGCCCTTAAATGAATTTTCCCAGAGAAATGTTTTAAATAAAAGTTGTAGATCTTTGCTTGTTTAGTTTATATACGAAGTTTCTAGAAAATCGTAGGAGCCATTTTTGTGAAAATTTCGAAAAAGAGAATAAATCATTTAGTAAAGTGGTGAAGTAAACGTACTTCCGGTTATCCAATTTTTTTTCAACTCGGAATTTCAACAACATATTTAATTCTAATCAACATTATTTAGATGATAAAATTGTCTAATAAACTGAAATAGCACTTCAGATGGAAACCTAACCCCACCCCGCCCCAAAAGTGCCCTTCAGTGCATTTTTCCGGAGAAATGTCTCAAATAAAAGTTGTAGCTCATTGTATGTGTAGTTGATGTGTCAAGTTTAAAGAAAATCGTCGGAGCTGTTTTGAAGAAAATTGCAAAAAAGTAAAAAATTCAACTAGTAAAGTGATATTTCCGGTTGAGGAATTTTGACAGATAACGTACTGTCAGATCCCATGGTGACCTCTAAACGGAATATCAAATTTCAACTTTCTACGATTTTTCGTTTTTGAGCTATGCTGTTCACATACATACATACACACGGACACACACACAGACCATTTGTTAAAAACCACTTTTTTGGACTCAGGGGACTCAAAACGGATATTTCCGGTGAAAACTCGATATCGAAATTTGACACGATTACAATACTTCCTCTTACTAGGAGTAAGAGAAAGTAAAAACTTAATTGATACTAAAGTGTATAAACTAAATTTGCTCTGTGCAAATCTATGTTATCACACTGTTTTGACAAAAAGCATCCTGATGATGGGTGAACGCTCGAAACCGGCCGGACGATGACCACAAAAAGAAGCTGTCTATCACGGTAAATATCTGTGATGATTTCCAGCTCTGCGGAATCAACCACAACATAAAATTTGTCAATTACAATTTTGAAAACTGGAGAAAGTTGTGTGAGTGTTTCATACCAGATTTTTTGCTTTAATCTTCTTACAGCATCTATCTATAGTTACATGTCTATCACTTTTTATTAGAAATATTTGGCCGTGAAAATTGATTTTTTTTTAGTGGTTCTTAGCTTTCCTCCAAAGTACCACTTCGTGTATTGTATGATTTTACAACCTACTTACTACTTAACCGGTGTCTCCCTTCGTTTGGGTTGCCATCAGGTCACTTCCTCTCTCCATCTCTTTCTGTCTCTCCAATCTCCATCCCTCAGACCCCTACTGGCCATCTCCTCCTCCCATCTTCTTGCCGGTCTGCCTCTTCTTCTGTTCCTCTAACGGATCCATCCTCTAATCCTCTCTGGCCATCTTTCCGGAGGCTTCCTTCTGAAGTGTCCATACCCCAACCAGTTTCCTTTTGTTTATTCTTTCCTCAACTGTTTTATTTATTTCCATTTTCTTCCTTAACTCTATATTCCTTATCTTATCCATTCTGGTCTTCTGAACACATCGTCTCCAGTAGTCCATCTCTATCATGTTCATCTTCGCACTTATCTTCCGAGTAGTGGTTCAGGTTTCAGCTTCATACTTGAGGATTCCTTCAATAATGGAATAAAAAAATTCTTTTTTTATTTTCTCTCGAAAGCACCGGATGAAGCATTCTTATTGCCTTCCGGGCCAGTTTACTTCTTTCCAGCACCACTTCTTCACATCCTCCCGCCTCCTCCAAAACAGATCCAAAATATTTGAAGGATTTCAAATATTCCAGCATTTATCCACTTCAACATACAAATCCACATCCTCATTCCCTTCTATCACCATATATTCCGTTTTTTCTTTTTTTTTAATTTATCCTCAAAATTCACAACCGATATATGTAATATTAATTACACATTGGAAGGAAGTATTGATAGAATTCCAATTTTGAAGAAAATCGATTAACCGGAAGTGTGCGACTTTATAGAACAAATTTTTGAGTTTTTTTTTTGGCATTCTCAAGAATAGGGTTATAACAATTCCTTTTTGTTTTTTTTTCTTTTTTAAATTTACAACCGCAACAAAGTGCCTTAAGCAAATAGGAAGTTTCTGTGTCTTGTAAAAGAGAGAGAGAGAGAGAGAGAGAAATAAAAATATATAAAAAAAAATTAAATAAAGAAAACAAAAAATATATACAGTTGAGAAAGTAGCCAATGGTAGCCGCTACAATGAACAATTGTCACTCACTGTCACTAGCTCTGACACAAGAGAGGACGTCGCAAGGCCACTGGCATTTAAACCGTCTAGGAGGGGTGTCGGGTAGAGTGCGGGATGAGAATCGTCAGACCAGAAGATATTATTCAAATTCTAGTTGTCATGAGTTTTTATATCTATTCATACGCGTAGTAAGAGGAAGTATTGCTGCGATCTTATTGCCGTGGAACATTGATTTTTGGGAGGTTCTGACGGAAGTGTAACGTTAATTTTCCCTATAAAATACTACTATATTGTATTGTAAAATACAATATATGGTTCTATCACTTTTTTTTAATATTAAGATTCATTAGAAACATTGTTAGGATTGAAGAAAATCGATTAACCAGAAGTATGACTTCACAGAGTAGGTTTTTTTTATTTTTTCGAAAACGTCTATAACGATTTCCTTTAAATTTGGTATGTTAACTGTACAGATATAAAAGTATAACTTCTATTTAATTTTAAAAAAATAAAAAAAAAATATGATTTTGCATAGTTGTAAGGGATTTGTTGCGTTACATTTCAAATATTATATGCAGGTTGGTTCAGTTTATATTGGTGCACTCTATTGGGCCACCATTGTCACTTCACTATCTAGCAAGGCTAGTAGGCAGCTACTTATATTATGTTTGGACAAATATGTAAATTTTGAGTTCATATAAAATTTATTATTTTATGTAGGTTCATATAATGGGGGTACTGCTAACTAGTGTGTGAGACAAAGTTGTGTGATGATTTCAATGATATTTTTTTAAATTTCTACCGCCAGCCTACGAAGAAATGTACAGACATTTACCCGCGCCACTTGATGGCGAGACCTTGCGGCCATTAGTTTTGCCAAAGAGTAAGAGTAAGAAAATGTTTTGATGTTCGTCATGACGTTGTAAAATGAATGTTAAGGGTCGGTCAAAAAAAAAACACTCTTTCTTCAAATTTTCACTGACGTTTCGGCAAATTTATTGCCTTCTTCTGGGTCTGTACAAAGGTTTACAAAATTAAATCTAGTTTAAAATAAATTTCAGTTTGTTTTATTTCGTCATTATCGGTTATTTATCCATTTCTAGCAGGAGTTCCTCAAGGGTGCATTCTTTCACCTCTACTATATACTATCTTTACAGCTGACTTACCAACTCATCCAGATACAATTACTTTTACTGCAATTCTTTCTCCTCATGTGGATCCTGTCATGGCAACTCATGCTCTACAATCTCATCTTCATATACTTGAACCTTGGCTCTGGCAGTGGAAGATCAATGCAAATGAACTTAAATCCAAACATATAGTATTCACCTTAAACAAAAAAAAAAACTCTTCCTCCTCTTTACTTTAACAATATTATCCTTGCCATTGCGAACCATGTACGATATCTCGGATTATTTCTTGACAAACAACTAACATGGAACCCGCATACCACACTGAAACGAATTGATTGCAACTTAAGGAATAAAATGCTAAAACGACTACTTGACAAACGTTCAAAACTGACTTTAGGGAACAAGAAAATGCTATACACTGCTCTTTTAGCCCCCATTTGGACATACCGCTTAGAATTCTGCGGCACTGCAAAACAATCCAACCTTAACCGACTTCAAACTCTACAATCTAAAATGCTAAGAACAGTAGTTGATGCTCCCTTCTACGTCTCCAACCACACAGTCCACTCCGACCTTAACATTCCATTCATCTCAGAGCCAGTCCAATTTCGTTACACAAAATTTCACTCCAAACTAAATTGTCACCATAATCCTCTAATCCAGAATATGTCCACCAGGACACTGCCCAAAAATACTTGTCGGAGGCTGAAGCGGCTGTGGCGACGTGACCATCTTAACGTATAACGTCGCTCTCCTAGGGTAGCTGCTGTGTAAGCTTGCCATAGTGGCAAACTAACGGCTCCCATCACTGGATAGTCGTCGTTTATATCTCTCAAGTAGCATGTACATATGTATGTATAAACTAATATATATATATGTACACAAATTACGCACTCTTCACTTTTGCTTGTTGTATATTGTATACAGTTGCAAAATAAATTAATAAATTAAAAAAAAAATTGTTTTATATAATTCTTTTATTGATTTAGTTTTATTAATTTTTTTTTATTATTTTTAATTTAAGGCGCGTCAACATTATTGGCGCGCGGAGCCTTCACAGTGCACTGCCGGCCTCAGGCAGTGTGTGTTGTGTTTTGTTTTGTTGAAGGGGCACAACAGCTAAGGTCCTTTCCCCTGACGTCAGCCAGTGTATGCACTTAATCACACTTTTCATTCGACCAATCTTTCCAAGTACAATTTCTGATACATGCTCAGATTAAATTAAATAGCTGAATGTCTCTAAGGAATTGTATTATTTTGCTTACGCTACGTTCATCATCATCTACGGCCTCTTTGAGATTGTTTGGCATATTCAATTTTTCTCTAACACTAGCATATTGTGGACATTCAATTAGAATGTGGCGGACAGTCAATGGTATCAAGCAAACGTTACATATCCGCGGTTGCCCATAACGAAACAGGTATCTGTGTGTTAGCAGAGTATGGCCTAAGCGCAATCTTGCCAATACAACTTCTTCTCGTCGAAGAGCTCGATATGACGTCATCCATTCCCTTGGGGAGTTCTTAATATTTCTCAGCTTATTTGCAGTTAGCATGAATTCCCATTCTTTCTTCCATAGGGCAATTAGCTCTTTCTTCAGGTGATTTCTCCAATCAGATGGCAGAATGAGTTCTTGCTTATTCTGCAGTAGTGCTGCTTCCTTCGCTGCTTTGTCCGAGACTTCGTTATCATTTATTCCTGCATGTCCAGAGATCCACAAGTACCGCTACTACTTTATTTTCCAAGCTGCAGCTATGGAGAAGAGTATGCACAGCCTGTACTAAATTGTTGCGGCTATCCGGCTGAGTGACTAAATGTAGACAGTGTTCTCTCGTTATAGACAACACTGTCCTTCACCAGACAGTGAGCTGTAAAGTCTCCTAGGAAGAAAAAAATTTAGGGGTAGCACAGCTGGACTTGAACCCGGGTCCTCCGCGTGGGAGTCCAATACGCTAACCACTTAGCTCTTCCCTTCCCTATTTTATTTGATGAATATCTATTTATGCAGTTAGACGAAATAATCTACTGAAGAAACTTACCAAAACTTTGTATTTTATTATTAAAAAACTCAAGTTATTAACTACTATTCCTTTCCTTTTTTTTTTATATTCTTTATTTGCTTTGTAACCTTTGTACAGACCCTGAAGAAGGCAATAAATTTGCCGAAACGTTGGTGAAAATTTGGAAAAAGAGTTGTTTTTTTTTTCGTGACCGAACCTCAACATCCATTTTGTAACAATAATGTTATAGAACTTTGATCATTTCACTTTCAAACCTTCTCATGAAGTTCATTCATCAAAACAAAAAAAATCTGGTGTGAAACTCTAACACGTCTTTTTCTATTGCTGTAATATACTTTTATATAAAATTTTCATTAATTTTCTAACGTTAATGATGAGTAACGTAATTTTCCAGTTAGTTATGCTGGTTGGATTTGACTCTTTGAAAGCAACCAGTAAAGCCTCATCACCTTGAAAGAATGGGCGCCCTGAACTTATCTTTCTTTCTAAGGTCTTATCATCAAAAATTAAATTTTTGAAACTCACCACGGGCAGTTCATTGATCAAAGACATCTTCCCCATCAATTTCACCTACAGCACGCGAAGCTTCAGCAGCTATACGCTGTTTTGTTTTTCCTGTAATTATGTAAAATTACTAATATACTATAAGCCATAGCCATGATTTTCTAAAAAAAAACTCACAATTGAACTGAATATTTGAAGCGGACTTAATATGTCTACTGAGTCTAAAGATGATTATAATATCGTGTTTGTAAACATCATACGTAAGTTTTGTAGTCCTTGGAATTTATTTACTAAGAAAAACGGTTATTTTTTGTTTATACACTCCATTAAAATAACTTAGACATTGCAAATACATTGGTTATAATGTGCATATCAAATCAGGATTATAACGATAGTTGGAGAAACCATAGATTCTGTTATCAGTAAATAGATGGAAAGTAATTCTTCACATTATTTATAACTTCATTTGCAATTCAAAATTGACAACAAAATAATAAAATAAAATGAAAAGTAGGTGAATAATAAATATCTTATTATAATTTTCTTTTTTGTTGAGGTCGAAACGGGGGCAGATAAACTTATTATTGCTCCCCGTTAGTTTATTATAACTGTTAGTCATTTCTTTAATCGAATTATCCTAAATATCTCTAATTAAATTATTCTTTAATTAACTTCTATTTTCATTTAAACATTTATATTAGCAATCTTATTTCTTCGAGTTATGCAAGATATGAAGTTGGCAAATTCTCTTCAAGGTTTGGTATTTAAACACAAAATTTAGTTATTTTAATTTGAATACACTAGTGGCTAGGTATTTATGGCGGATAAGTGATTACATTGTATTCCAAATAACAACTCTGTCTGCATTCAAGTAGACCAGAAGAGCTCAGTAATTGAATTCTAACCGTCACAGTTGTGCCTTAAAATATCCTAGAGGAAATTTGAATTCTAACTGTCACACCTATGCCATAAATTACGATAGAGTAAATTTCAATTCTAACCTCACGGTTATGCCATAAAATACCATAGAAGGAATTTTTCTGGAATAATGTTTCAAATAAAAGTATAATTGTGCAGTTACCATTCCAAGTTAAAAAAAAAAAAAGTTTTAGGCAATGTATTAAGATCCAAAGAGAGGATCCATAGCAGACAAAAAGAGACAAAAAAGGACAGGACCACTCTCTCGGACTAGAGTGGGAAAAACTGCATAAATACAGCGACGGGAGATAGATATACAATAGAGTTCACTCGCCAGTCACAACGTGTCATTCACCTTACCATTCTATAAACTTAAACATATTAGTAAAGTCCAGGCATTCTGTGTTACTTCTTACACTATATACTGTTCAGCCATATCTAGTTGTTCATTCAAACCAAACCATTTTCTCTCCTCCATCATACCCATTATATTGGGGATGATGTAATAGGATCCAAAGAAAGGATCCATAGCATAGAAAAAGAGACAAAAATGACAGGACCACTCTCTCTCGGACTAGAGTGGGAAAAACTGCATAAATATAGCTGCGGGAGATAGGTATAGAACAGAGTTCACTCGCCAGTCACAATATGTCATTTACCTTACCCTTTACCTACTGTACCAAACTCTACCATTTTAGTGTGAAGTCCAGCAGTCTGTATTACTTCTTAGATAATACAGTGTTCAGCCGTATCTAGTTGCTCATTCAAACCAAACCACTTTCTCTCCTACATCATACCCATTATAGGCAGCCACTTTTATGAAAATTACAAATAAAAACACAGAAATCTATTTTAGCATTTTCGAGTTACCGATTTTCTTTAAATTTAGTATCTATTTGTAAATATATTTTACCCTAATATTATGTAAGTAGTATATATGTGCCGGTTCAAGGATAGCAACCTGCTCCCTCACACACCCCATCACCCTGTATCCCCCTACCCTCCTTGTCCATGTCTACGGCACTAAAATATTTCGTGCTCCCTCACCCACCCCCGTGCCATCTACCACCTCTCTCCATGTATAGGACCGGTAATGCTCCTCCCACTCCTTGACCACACGCTGGAAATGCTCCTCCCACTCCTTGACCACAGTCGGGATGTTTCCTATACCCCCCACTCTTGTATCCTTGTCTAGTTGGATGAGCTCTTCCACTCTTCCCTCTCCAGTGTGTTAAAAAATAATTTTTTATACCTTAATTAAGCAAATTCGAATGCAATTTTCTTTCTCAAAGGCCATTGTGTTAACCACCCAACCAGAGGGGTGACTTGGCATAATTAGTTT
>JAAEAF010010465.1:0-23087 GCA_011037195.1 Triatoma infestans
CGCCCACCGAGAAACCATTTTTAACATTTAGAACAAATGGTGTAACAACATACAAAGGACACTCGTTTGCCAATATGGAGAAAATGTAAGTTTACGCAGAAATGTGGAAAAATATGCTAGATACTGCCTCTACACAAGAGGAGATGGAGAAGTTTAACGATGTTACTATGCAAGAAATAAAAGTCGTGTTAATATGTCTGAGTGCAACCGTCTAGAAGAATTGTCAGATCGAACAGAATTAGTAATTATAGGCCTTAAACTAATTACTCATAGAAATAAAATCCGATATATACTACAATTCGAAAATATAGGGACATTGTACATATCCAATTATTGGTTAGAAAAAGAAATAGAATGTGGAAATGTAGATTTAAATTATAAAATAAAAATTAAATTGGATACTTAAAACTACTTTAAGCAAACATAAAGAAAGTATTGTGTTTTGTGTGTAAATTATGTTGTATATTATTAAAAAAATAAAATAAATAAATAAATAAAAAAGTTGTTTTTTTCTCCATAGCCCTGCACCAAGGTAGCTGAAACTATGGTAGCCGAAACCATAGCGACCCCCGTTTCTTACCTATATGAACAAGTAGCAGCGGTGGTCTACTGGTTTAGATAACCGACTGTGAGTGCTGGGATTGTAAGTCCGATTCAAGGTCTTGGGGTAATATTTTTTTCTCTTATGGGTTGGAATTTTATTTGGGTCTTGGCTGGTGGAGGGGGTTGACTTAATTAGAGCAGAAGTGGGGATCAGTTTAAGGTCATGCTGGGAGCACCAGTCAAAAAAGGGTAGGTATCCCAAGCGATCATGTGACCTGCGCCAAGCCCCTCCCTTCTATCCTGCAACATTTCAATACAAGCAAACATTTAGTAAAAATTAAAAATGCTGAAGAAAATTTGTCAATTAATATTGTAATATTTCCGGTTAGTAATTTATAGCAATGTTTCGGATACATTTTCCAAAGATCATTATAAGAAGCTTAGACAAAACAGACCTGAAATAAATTCAAGAATCTAGAAAGATTAATTTTTCTCACTTTCAAAAATCAAATACAAATGTTTTATGTTTTAATAAGAGCAGATAATTAATTAGGATTAAGTGTTTTTAAGGGGAAATAGTTCAAGTTTAGGTTTTAGAAGAGGGGGTGAAGTTAGGTGCGTAATTTAAAAGATGCTTTTCTCTTTTCACATGATAAGAACTTTGTTAGAGGTTTATATCATGATACACAGTGGCTTGCTTCTACGGTTTGGTTTAAAGAGTGGGTTATGATAATATAGAGGAGAATATTGTTACTTGTACCAATTGGTGGCGGCTACATGGGCATTGGTTTGTTGCCAGTCAAGATGGTATGTTCACCCCCTGTTCTTGGAAAAAACTGGCTAGTGGTTTTAGAAGAGGCAGATCTTACTACCACAAACAAAAGGTTTACTCATACAACACACACATACAGACACATGCATAAGAACAAAATCTTAAACTTTTCTGCACTTTCGCATGGCCAGTCTTTAAAACATGACACTTCTTCTCAGACACAGAGTGACTTAATACAAATCATACCAGTGCCTCTTCCTTACCACAAAGACAACAAGTAGTTCAAAGGTATTTTGTTCCTATAACACCAGAGAAAGCGTATAACTGAGAGAGTCCCTTGGTGGCAAGAGGGCTGCAAAACAAATGAAAAGGGGGCAGAGTATAACCTCTAACAGTTCCCCTAATTAGTAGTGTTGATATTGTGCTTACAGGGTAGGGAGTACAGTTATACATACTTTGGGTTTCACATAAATAACCAAAACTTTGCTGTAGAGCTTAATGCCACTTGTGTGCGTGCGTGCGTGTTGTAGGACTATAGAGCGTTTGGGGAACTCTGAAAAATCTTGCGGCTTTATAAACTTTCCCCCAGCCACTAGGACCTTCAAAACTCAACACAGATTTATGTTCATCTTTTTTTTTTTAATTGTATATAATTTATTAAAATAAAAATAATGATAGCGTGCTGGATTAAAATGCTATAATCCCCGAGCTTTTATTCGCTCTAAGAGCTCACTGATCGATGTTGGACATTGTTGTCTGTAACAAGAGAAGAATATTGCCCGGCGGCCGACAATATTTTTATTTAGTTAACCGCCACTTAATTTCAAAACCCCCACCCAAAAATAAATTTTTGCAGGAAAATATTTTAAATAAATATGATTATCCTTAAATTTGTGCAATTAGCTTTTCAAGTTTAAAGAAAATCATTATAGAAGTTTGCGAGAAGCAATTTGCAGAAATCTATCTGCAAATTTAGAGAAATTTTTAACTCCCCTAGAACTTTTTAAAAATCAGTTTTCTTTAGAAAATGTTTCCAGAAATGCCTTACAGGTAGTAAGCGTGCTAAGTTTAAAGAAAATCGTTGGATCCATTCCAGAAAATCTGACAAACTGAAAAGAAAAAACATTCATGTCGGATTGTTGGTAGAAACGTACAATCAAGTTCATACATACATACACACATAAAGACACACACACACACACACACACTTAGACACTAGATGCTACATCTATCAGATCATTTGGGATGTAATGGGACTGTCAGAGCGCGCTGATGGAGCTAGGACGTTGATAAGCAATTTAACACAGGGTTGGGAAGTGCGTCAAAGCACCAGTGCGTTTGTTGGCCTCAACCTTTCTATGTTATTACTGCATGCATGATCAGACAATAAAAAGTAAATGATCAATAACTCCACAGATCCTGAGGTTTAGTTTTCGCCGGGGTAAAGGAAGTCAAAGTGCTTTCTAGTGGGTGTTGCCTGCCTTCATGAAAGAACTTTCAGGATTATTATTATTTCTTCTGAGGGGAAGGACCAAACCCTATGCTATCCAAGCCTCACTGGGCCCATATAGCTATCCCAAACAAAAACAACAACAAAGCGGGTCTAGAAAAAAATAGACCTGGGTCTAACCCATCTATCTCACTGCCGTCCGAACAGATTGGACCTTGAAACCTTTAAAGAAGAAACCTTGAAAGAAAATAGCCTGATCTCTTCCACAGATATCCTGTCCCGACCAAAGTTCCTGGACCTAATTTCCTCCAAGATGAATTGGGTGTTTCTTCCTCTGCCTCACAAACTCTACAAAAGGTAGACTGGCATGAGCCCCATTATGTAAACAGTATCTTCTTAAAGCAAAATGCCCAGTAAGGGATCCAACCAAATGTTTGAGAGAGAGGTCTTTTGAAAGACACAACAACATCTCACTAATAGCTCTGTCCTGACCTGCAATGAGCATCTTAGACTGCCGACAACCTACTGAACTCATCCATGCCTTTGAGGATAGTCGTTGATCTGCTCATAACATCGTACATGCTTGAACTGTCTTCGTTTGTGAAGGAACTGCTGACCTCCCTGATAGGCCTTCTAGCAAGGGGATTGGATTTGGTGGCCTGGTTAACTTAGAGGGGTGCCGCAATAGATCCTGCGGAGTCATAGTGGTGCCCTGTCTCCACCATAATAAATCAAAGTAAATATTCCAAACAAATGTCTACATAAAATGAAAATATATTTCCCATCTTTATATTCTTCATAAATTATAAACTGGAGGGGCTATGGCGAAAAACTAAAAGAATCTGATGAACATAAAAAGGAAAAAACAGCTTTAGGAGAACAGACACTTTAGTGCACTATACATGTTTGGAATTGTAAAATATATGTTACAAGCTTTTCCTGCACACATACACACATATATACAAGTATATATATACATATCCATGTGATACAGGTGAGAGCAGGTGGTCTACTGGAAAAACGATCATTGGAAAACCATCTGTAAGGTGGCGTGCGCAGTACATCAGCTATACAATCCCATATGATCATTCTTCGTATAAATGTCTAGGATTTTCTTTCTGTTCCTTCTTCTTCTTAAAGTTCTTCTCCTTACTTCTCAAGAAGATGTCTACCTATTGAACAGTGTCTACTTTTATTATACAGTTGTTTTATATATGTTTTGAGGTCCTCTAAATTAGAAAAAGACCGCCACAACTTTCTCTTATACAATTATTACAATTTAATGGACAAATTGCTTTAAAATTATAAAGTTTTATAGATGTTAGATGGTTTCTATGGCTAGCCATAAATGAACAAGTAATACAGCAGTGATCCCTGCCTCAACCAATGAAACTTGTAGCGGCAGTTTAAATTTTAATTGACAAGTACCCAGAACCCTACCAAAATCAGTTTCTTCGGAAAAATGTTTCAAATAAAAGTGATTTGTTTTTATCTGTGCAGTTAGTATTCCAAATTTCGAGAAAATCGTTCCCATTTTTCGAGAAAATTCCAGAAAAACTCGAGAAAATTCCAGAAAAACTCATAAACCAATTCAGTAAAGTCGCTTCGGTTAAACGATTTTCAACAAATTTAGAATTCTAGTTTTGCTTCTTCTAATTTAACTTAATATTATATAAGTAGTTTGAACCATAAATGACTGAAGTGGTACTATGGAGGAAACCTTAAGTTTCGACTCCCCCAAAACCCCCAAGGAAGGAAATGTTTGTATGAAACATTTTTCAGACTGATAGGTATTTATGTGTGTTAACACTATACCAAGTTTAAAGAAAATTTTTAATGCTTTAAAGAAAAATTGAAAAAAAAAAAATTGATTTATGGAGGGTTGTGGGGAACAGCAGCATTGCCCTCTTTACTACCAATACAGTACAACAATGGTTTTGCCATACATACAGTATTAAGGTACACTAGAAGCATTGTTAAAATTCCGAATTTGAAGAGAATCGGTTTCGCAGAAGTGCGACTTTACGGTACAGTTTTTTGAGTTTTTGGAATTTTTCTCATAAAGGCTCAAATGATTTTCTTTAACTTGGAATGCTAACTGTATAGCGCTGACTTCTGGACAATAATGTAATCGTTCAACTATTACCACCATTCGATTGTACCTAATGCCATTGTCATCGGCCACTCAGGTCTTCGGATTGAAACGCGTGTTTTTTCTTATAATCCGACGTTTATAATACAATAGGCTTTTTCAGGTTTAGTATCGCCTCTATTCTGCATTGAACAAGGTTAGGGAGCTGAATCAACATTGACAAGGATAGAAAGGGTAGTGTAGAGCAGGTAGTGGAGGGGTTGGGCTTAGCTAACCCCTCCCTTCTATAGACGGCTCTTGCAGGGCCTAATTTTCTCTCCCTTACATATGATCGACTGTAGGGTGACGAGGTCTTAGTCTTCCCTCCCACTGCCTCGTTGCTAATAAAGTTACAGTCTTGTTTTGCTGTGCAATTGGCATTCCAAGTTTAAACAAAATCATTTGAGCCTTTTTGGGAAAATTCCAAAAAATGAAGAAGAAGCCTATTCTATAAGGACGCACTTTCCATTAACTAACTTTCTTCAACTTTGCATTTCACTGTAAAACTAAAGTTGATGCTGCCACAGAATCCACCCGAAAATCAATATTCTTTGGAATATATTCCATATAAACATGATATGCATTTATCTATGTAGATAATTTACGAAGTTGAATGGAAATTGTTACATCCGTTTTCGAGAAAATGGTACACAAAAAGAAAATCAACTAAAACTCCACTTTCGGTAGACGAATTTTGACGAAGTCCCTGTTGCGTCAGGAATGTGGTAGGAACTAACCGGAATATCAAGGTTGAGCTTCCTGCGATTTTTCGTTTTTGAGATATTTTGTCCACACACACACACACACACACACCCACACACACACACACACACACACACACACACACACACACCTAATCTTTACGTTAGAAATGGCTGTCTCTTCTTGTAATTTACGAACGAGAAATTTCAAAAGAACTGCTCTTCAAGCATTGATGGATTTTTTTTTATTCATATTTAATGGCCCCAGAGAAAATTGAATAAGGTCAGTGGTAGATACAACGAAAGGTATTAAAACCAAAATAGGAGTACCATTTAAAAGGGAACTACTATTATCTGAGAATAGGAGAATAATGGTTAGTTATCCATAAAATTGCCCAGAATTGACATTTGGCTAAAACTGGTGTCAGCAGTACAGTCTGGTGGTGAGGGTGGTGGTAATAAAACAATGAATGTAGGCGATTGCTCTTGCTGTGGTGTGACCGAGTTCAATGAAGGGAACAGGGAAAGACCGTCTATAAAGAGAATCACAATACGCCCCTTCTCCGACAGTGGCGGTGTTCACTCGTTCGACCCGCCATGCTCATAATACTCTTCAGACATTATGAGAAAAAAGGCTGGTGTAAGAAAAAGTGGGCCCTTTGGCTGCTGTGTACTAGGGGATGGGCAAGAAATGGCTCTAACAGCTTTCCTCCACCTTGAATCTAGAATCCCATTGTATTCATAGTTACCACCATTTTGCAGCCACGGTAAGTGGGCACCCTTTAAAGTGTGGATAGTTGTAGTTGCTGAAGCACAATAAATAAATTATATACCATTTCTTCCATAATAATATCGCAATTTCCTCTGTATATGATGAAAATTATTTCAAAACTGGCGATGACGTCATTGTTGAATGTTTGTATTGATCCTATAACCAACTGTTCTAATACATAAAAGCCAATCCTGTTAATTATTCCCATACAATATCTTTAACGGGCAACTAAATGAGAATTTTAAAAGGACTTTTTTACTCTCCATTAAATACTAAATTTTTACAACAGATAAAACTAATTAAATAAAAAATCTTGTTTGAAACGATCACATGATTTTCTCTTGCTGCTATATATATAGTTATAAAATTCTTCTCTGGGCTTCTTCGACCATTCTCATGCAAAGGTTTTCGGGACGCGTCAGTGGTTTGTATAAACCGATGATTTACCCATGTTGCGATAGTCTTCTTCAAGATAGTGTCAACTTGAATGATAAAATCAACACTGGCAAGAAGCGGGTGTGTAGAATACGTACGAAAGAGGTGGGTCCTATTTTCCCCTTTATCTTTCACATAGATAGTCGTAAGTAGCGGGTGAAGCTTAATTTCCCCTACTTTGCACATGATAGGATGGCGGGTGGCGAGGTCTAAATCTTCCTTTCCCGCTTTCTCTCTATCATCTCTATTTGCACATTTTTCCTTTCATAGGATTTGATCTCCTCCAAATTTCTGTACTTGCATGCCCAGTTGTAGACGAATGTTCTGCAAGTACAGATTTTTCGGTTTTATGGCTGACCAAATGTATGTGCTATTTAGGCGCGTTATGACTAATCGTTTGTTCTGTCCTAGGTACTCCACATGCAAGGAATCCCTAGATCCCCATCTGTTTGTATTGGATATTTGTTCAAAGACGTGTATATATTGTAATATTAATATTGTTAATGTATTTTATCAATTTCCAAACCTTAAAGTCTAAAAGTACAAATTTGGCCATTGATTTTATGGAATAATTGCCATATTATTCAATTATTGTAGAAAATAATTATTAATATGACAATAAAGTGCCATTTTTACACCTCGAATAAAGGAATGTACTCTCGGGTTAAATATTATATTTCTTCTTCAACTGTGCAATCTATTTAACAAATGAAGTAAAAAATGTAAGATATATACACTAACCTCTAAGAGAATGATATTCTAATGAAATGGGGAAGGTTACCTTCAGAAAGGTTATGGAACATAAAGTTAAGCTAAATACTATTATGTTTTCTAATATTTAATTTATTGTTGAATTGATTTTAAAATGTTAAACCAAATCTTTAATTTAATACTTCAGAATTATTAAATATAATTTTTGAAAATGTGGCTGGGTCCGCATTGCTGGATAACATCCGGTATTTTATCCGTCGTAGCATGCATATCAGTTATGTTCCTGACCGGTTTCGGATATTCATCCATCGTCAGAGCAAATTCACCAAGTTCGTGTAGAGAGTTCACTTCAACGAAATGTCACCACCTTCTTACATATCAGTTTACTTACATGTTCTCTTATATTAACCCTGCTTCTTTTTCACATTTATTTCTTACTTGTACAAACTTTTCACTGTCCATAAACTTTGCATTGTTTTTCTTTAAAATTCATCCATTAATTGCCTTTCCTTAAAATTTATCTAATCTTATTATACAGTTTACTCCTGAAATAACTTTTCCCCACCCCCCCAATGAAAATGACTTGATAAAACACTGAGCATGCTTAACAACCGTCTTAAAATTTAGTTATAAAGTATTCTTCAAAACATGCTATTTATTACACACTATTTTCTGATGCCTAATCACAATTTATAATAATTTCACTTTGTCATGAAACACACACATGTAGTAACATAACCTTATAACCTTCCCACATACATACAACCAACAAGTGTGAGTCTGCAGAAACATTTCGTTGAAGTGAACTCTTTACACGAACTTGGTGAATTGCTCTGACGATGGATGAATATCCGAAACCGGTCAGGAACATAACTGATACGCATGCTACGACGGACAAAATACCGGAAATATAATTTTACTTCAATATTTTTATCCAAACCTTAAAATTTGTTCAATTGAAACATCTAGTAACACTGTTTTTACTTTTAATTTTTAGAGATTAAAAGTGAAAAATACTGCTAACCATTGTGTAGTATTACGGAAATCAAAGTCAGGTTTATGGTCTACAAAGCTCCATGTAGATAATCCTCATGTTTTGATTTTCCTAATACTACCATCCGTTGGGCACCACATGCAAATTTTATAAGCTGCTTAAAAAGTGGAATATGAATTATCTGCAGATTTCTTTACTACAATTTCGATTTTAGTTATTTTCATCATTAAATTGGATAGTAGATACAAAATAGGACTGGACATTTTAATGTTTGGGATTTTCTCAAGCCACTCTAATTACTTTTCGAAAATTGAATTTTGGAGGGTTACGGTGAGTTAGGCGAAACTTTTAAAGTGCCGTTACAAGTTTTACTGGAGACTGACAAAAGCTAGATGCCTTTCAAAATCAGGTTGTTTTTCTGCCTTAAAAACTAATAACAATATCCACCACCTGTAATAATCAATTTAGGCAACTAATTATTGAGGACAATAATCTAATTTCTTGTGAACAGTTCGGATTCAGAGCTCATCACTCCACCATTGCACAACTTGCCAGGTTACTGATCTTATTGAGCATAATTTCAATTTAAATAAGCACACCGGTATGGCGTTAATCGATGTAGAGAAGGCGTTTGACTGTGTATGGCATAACGGTCTAATTTATAAGATGATCAACTGTAAGATTCCCAGATACCTTGTGTATCTATTGAAAAGTTATTTGGAGAATAGAAAATTCAGTGTAACAGTCCGTAGTTGTTTCTCAGATTTCAGACATATTTCAGCCGGCGTCCCTCAGGGCTCTGTTCTGGGGCCAACACTTTTTAATTTATATATTGACAACCTCACTAAACTAAAGGTCAAAGCCAGTTGTGCTCTCTATGCCGATGACACAGCTTTCTTTATATCATCCTTCAGAATTGATACTGTCACCAACCATCTCACAATAGCTTTAGAAAATAGTTTTAAATATTTTAAAAAATGGAGGATAAGACCCAATGAAGCCAAAACTGAAGCTATTCTGTTTACACGAAGAAGGCCTGTTATCAATAAATTTGTTAAAATTAACGGCAACTTACTTCCCTGGAAGAAGGAAGTGAAGTATCTTGGTGTAGTTCTTGAGTCTGGACTAACCTTCACTAGACCCATAAATACAGTCAGCGATAGGTCATTGGGTCTTATCTGTAATTTATTTTCTCTACTCAACAGGAACTCGCAACTGAATATTTATAATAAAAAATTATTATATTATTTATACATTCGCCCTGTGTTACTATACGCTGCTCCGGTCTGGCCTAACACCTGTGCTACAAATTACAATAAACTGCAAAGAGTGCAAAATAAGTGTCTAAGGCTGATTGGCTCTTTTCCTAGGTGGACTGCGATTGATTATATGCATGCTGTGTTGGACGTTGCGATTATGTCAACCGCTGTTTATAAATTAACTGAAAAATTTATAAAATCATGTAAACTCAGCCTACACAGTTACATTAATACTATTGTTGACTATAATATAGAGACAATGAATTGTAAAAGATACAAACACACGTTTGAAGCATGTTTTGCTTTGAGTCATCAACTTCATGTTAAGGTTTTTTTTTATTTTTTTCCTTAATTTGTAAAATTTGATTTATTTTAATTTTAGTTTCATTTGTATAGTGTTTTGTGTATATAGGCAGACGGCCTGAAGCACTTGCTGTAAAATGTATCTGTATATATGTAAATAAAATCTTTTCAATTTCAATTTCAAGGCCAACTAAAGATTTAGTAAAACTTCCAAGTTTGAAGATAATTTGTCAGTTAGAATTTATAATAATTGGAGTAAAAAAAAGACGAATGATTATATTTCCCACCCAATCTTTTAACCTATAAAACAGATAGATATTATTGTTTAACCGAACTAGTTGTATTTAGGATATTTAAAGTGTTTAATATTAATGGTTACTTTTCTGTTTACTTTTTTACTGACAAACGTTTAATCAATTGGAATACCATGTTTACTTAGTGTGATGTACATGTTCAGTGAACACATCAACATGAAGTGGTTTGTATTTTGTATTTTGCTGACATACACTTTGATTCCAATACATAGCCTCAGCTGACTGAATCTAAATACACTTAGCCTCCCGCTCCTACAAACAGCTGATCATTATAATTATAGTTAATGGTAAGTATTTCTGTTTATATAATGTAAATTCTTCTTTTTTGTTTGTTTGTTTTTTAATACGCATTGAATAATAAATGTAAACAATTTTATTTCAGAGGCGTAATCAATTTTATTCAACTTGACAAAAATATCAATGAGTGTGAAACACTCATACGACTTTCTCCTAATCTAATTAATACTATTTATCAAGAAATATTCTTTAATATTGCAACATTACAATTTTTAGTTGGGCTGGCCGTAAAAATGGTGGTGGGGATTTTAATATTTATCCTAATGTGGAGCACTCTATGTCAAAACTCGGGAAGCTTGTGCCAATTTAATTTTAAATTAACTGACAGACCTCCAATAACCCTCTGAAATCAATTTCTTCAAAATGTTTCTATCAAACCAGCAAACATTCCATGTTTAAAGAAAATCGTTAAAACCGTTATCGAAAAATTCCAAAAAACTCAAAAACCTCTTGTGTTAAATTGCACTTTCGGTAAGCCGATTTTCTACAAAATTGGAATTGTATTAATGCTTCTAATACTCGTATGTAATTAAGTAGGTGATAAAAACATATATTCTACAGAAATAGTACTTTAGAGGAAAGCATAAAGGCACTGTTCCCAAGAACCCCCAAAATAACAAACTGCCTGGGAAACATTCAGTAAAGTTGCACCTCCAGCAGCTGGCGTTTGCCCGACATCTGTCTGATGCGGTGGTAATGCCTAAATGGAATATCAAGTTTGAGCTCCCTGCGACTTTTCATTTTTGAGATATTCGGTTAAAACACACACAAAATTTGTATTCCGGTGAAAACTCAATGTAGAGGTAGTGGGAGATAAGTACCTTTTTTTTTCTTTATGTCACCGCGTTTTCTTGGATATTATCCATACGCTCCCTTGCAGCCCAATATAAATTTACCTGGCGTTTCCACCGGTTGTCGTCTTTGTAATTTTCTCTTACATCCTCAAGGGAAGGTCACGTGTCTAAGTGAGATGCCGTCATTTCATGTCCGGTATCACAGAGGCAGGGAAATTAGTAGCCATAATAAGGTCGTCCTGGTTTGGGTACCTGGGCACTCGGGTTACAGAGGCTATGAGGCGGCGGACCGCCTGGCCCGGGAGAGTTTAATGAGAGCACTTATCGGGCCAGAGCCGTTCTGTGGTGTCTCAAGATGCCTCAGGAGTGCATCCATTAAGTTATGGCTGCAGGACCGATCAAGGGAATGGTGGGTCAAAACTCCAGGCCAGAGGCAGGCGAAAACGTTTATTCATAGCCACTCGCCCAAGCTAACTGCGGAACTACTCCAATTAGGCCGGGTGGCCATAAGGATAGCAGTTGGCGTTCTCACTGGCCATTGTAGATTAAATAAGCACATGCATCGCATGGGCCTGGCAACGGATAGCCTGTGCAGGTTTTGTCAGGAAGAAGAGGAGACGGCACTGCATGTGGTATGTCAGTGCGAGGGGCTGGTCTGGCTAAGGTACCGCCTCTTTGGTAAAGAGAAGCTGGTGCCAACAAGCCTCAGCCAGGGCCCTCTCTCGGATCTATTAAGTCTTTTATGGCAAGCAGGACTCGAGAGGGTGCTCTGATGGCAGGAGCTCTGATTGACCACCTGGGAGCCCTCCCCCCAATTCCACAGTCCGGTTAAGGACAGGATAGGGAGAGGGTCTCCAACTCGGGGGGTGCCACAATAGATCCTTGGGGTGTCGCGGTGGCGTCGGCTGAAGAGCCAATTCCCCCGTTAGAATCTATCTATCTATCTATCACAGAGGGGGCATCTTGAATCCCTCGCGATTCCTATTCGTCGGAAGTGCGAACTGAGACATAACATCCTAAAACATGCGACTGAGACATAACGTGGTGCAGAGGCGGGTATCATGCCGTCATGATGTGATAGGGTTTCCCACAGGCGTCCTTGTGCTTTCCTTCCAAATCCATTTTTGTTTTTTCCAACAAGGAGCTCCGAATCAGTCGTTTTGAACCACTGTATGGGATAGGCAATTCTGGTTGTTTCATTCCTGCACCCTGCTTAGCCAATCTGTCCGCTCGCTCATTGCCCTCGAATCCAACATGAGCGGGTACCCATTGGAGGGCAAGTTTACGTCCATGTCTTAGGAGTCCATCAATTATGGTCGCAATCTATCACACTCCTAGAGTCTGTTATGTTATTAGATGTGATGGCCATAATTGCAGCTTGGGGATCCACCAGATGACCGCACATGGTTCGTCTCTTTCTGACAACTCCCGCAGTGCCATCAACACGGCAAGCACTTCACCATCAAAGTTGGTGGCTACTCTTCCTACAGGTGCGTAGCACTGAAAACGGATGCTGTAAACACCGGCACCAGCATTTGAATTTGCTGCTCTTGCCGAACCATCCGTATATACATGTAAGTAGCATGGTGTGGGGTATCTGATGGCGATGGTTTCAAGTGCCAGTGCTTTGAGTTGTTCTGGTGGCACTTCATTCTTATTTACGGGTTCAAGTAGATTTACATACCCTGTTGCTGTTTGAAATGGGCGAGAACTGGAAGCGTCAAGAAAGGGCTGACGACAGTGAAGTTCAAGTGCACTGTTAGCCTCAAGTTGTTCAACTTTACTGGAGAAAGAACCTTGGGTGATTAGCTTCTGGGAACTCGGCTTATATTCAGCCCAATATGGGTCCGACCCATGCTTCAGCCTTTCGTTCAAGATAGAGCAAGCTGCTCTCTTCTTGTGCTCATGGGTTCGATTCCTGTCTGCAGCTGCATAGCTGCAATTGGGGCTGAGAAAGCGCCTCCAGTAATCACACTCAAAGCAAAAGTAAGTACCTACCCAGGGCAGGTAGAAGAAGTGATAACACTATAGTCCAATAGTCAGTGCTAACATTGAACCAACACCAAATAACATTTGTAATTTAACGGTACAAACTTCACAGAATTCCTTAAAATAATTTTTTTAGAAAAATGTTACAAATAAAATTGGTCTGCTTATATCTGTGCCGCCATCTTAGCGTGCCATGTTTAAAGGAAATCCAATAGTTTGTTTTCGAGAAAATCCCGCCCCCAAAAAAACTCAAAACTCTATTTTGTAAAGTCGCACTTTCGATTAGCCGATGTCTTTCAAATTTGGAATTCTACCAATACTCTTATGTATAATAATATTGTATATGTACATTGAGACTATTGTACTGAAGAGACTATTGAGAAAACTTAATGCTACCGTTTTCCCAGGAGTACCAAAAAATCAATTTTCTCGGGGCAATGTTTCAAATAAAAAGTGACAATTGTGTGATCCGTTTCGAGAAAAGCGCGAGAGAACAGAACGGAATACCAAGTCTGCGCTTCCTGCGATTTTTGTTTTTGAGTTATTTTGTTTTCACACACACACACACACCCACACCCACACACACACACACACACACACACACACACACACACACACACTTGACTAAAAACAATTTTTTCAAACTCTGGGATCTCAAACATGTATTTCCGGTGAATAATCGATTTCGAAAATTTGACACGTTTACAATACTTGTTCCTACTAGCAGTAAGAGAAAGTAAAAAGTTACAAAAAAGGCAGTTTAGAGTATAGTAGTTTTGGCACTTGGCATGTGTGGATGTCCTTAAGTTGAGGATAGTGGCACGTGCCATGAATAATATCAAGTCTTGTAAAACGAGTTCGAGGAAATAGTGATGAGGTGTATTTGGTGTTTTCTTTTTTTGGGGAGTAAGGCCAAGCGTTCGGGGCGAAGGTTTGTGCGTGCTCTAGTTGTTGGTGAGTAAGGCCAAGCGTTCGGGGCGAAGGTTGGTGCGTGCTCTAGTTTTTGTTATGATTGTATTGGTGTTTACTCTCTCTCACTCTTTCTCATCAGTTGATCAGGTGGCAAACTAGCAGTATACGGTAGCTAGTGTATGCGGTAACCTATACCGAGCGTGTCAGTAATACTAATATTATCAACCCACTACTCTCGCAAAATATCTGATGTTACTATGACGTAACAGGCAACAGAATTTTGCTCTTTTCTACGTTTCACGCTCATAATCATTACATTTTTTATAAGTAATAAAACAATATGGATGTTGGTTGTTTGTAGAGAGCAATAGGCTTTAAAGCCAAGTCCACAAGATTCTACAGCAGCTTCTCCTTCGTTAGGTCTTAGTGTTTGAACATAGAATATAAAGTGATAAATGTGCAATTAGTAGGAATTGTATGCAATGGTAAGCTACGGTTTGCCTGTGGGTTCGCTAAGCCCAAATAGTTTCAAGTATACCCTCCCAAAGGGTATAAGTGGACTCCCACGCAGTTGGCCCCGGTTTGAGTCCAGCTGAGTTACCCTTAGATTTTTCCTTCCTAGGAGCCTCTACAGCTCACTGTCCGGTGATGGACAGTGTTGTCTGTAACGAGAGAACACTGTCCGGAGGCCTACGTCACCTACCTCTGTCGCCTCATATTTCTTGTGTAAATCTTGGAGATGCCAATGTGAGTGTTATTAGATTGGGATATCCGCATGACGTCAAGACCCTGAAACTGGCTAGACTACTTCCCAGTAGTAAAAACCATTCAATTGATAAAAATAAATCCTAAAGGCAAATAGCTGAAACTTCATTGGTCTCGAGCCTACTGTTAACAGTTCACCAAAACCATATCTGTCCACCTATCAGGCATAGTGTATTTTACTTTTACGGAGTGTTTTTTGTAACCCTTCGAAGCACAATATGCCTATGATTGTATTTAAAAAAAATTCTGATTAAAACTTAAATGGTAGTTTAGAGTTAAGCCTAAGTTAAGTTGTTTCCCGAACAACTCTAAAATCCAATATTTAAGAAAAAATTCTTAAAAAAAGTGATATGTTTATATGAGTGCATTAAGCGACTAAGCGACTGCGCAGTCTAAATTGAAAAAAAATCTTCGGATTTTTCGAGGAAAATTAAAAGAAAAAACAGAATCTAATATTCTGTAAATTCGCAAATTTGATTAATCCATTTTCTTCAAACCATGGTCCTAGAAAATCGTTAAAATCGTTTTTGAGAAAATCGACGAAAAGCTAAAAGCAAAACAACATTCAATAAGCTCGCATATCAGTTGTCAAATTTTCAACCGAAGATAGAACTACCAAAATGGAATATCAAGTTTAGAGAGTTTAATTTTATTTTTGAGAGAGATTGTTTTCTCTCAAATTCACACATAGCATTCACCATTCGTTGTAAACATTATTCTCATTTTCAGAGGATCTCAAAACATACGTTGCCGGTGAAAACTTAATTTCTAAAATTTGCTGCAAACCCAATACTCCCTTTTAGAGAGGGAAGGGAATAGCTAAATGGACTCCCACGCAGTTGGCCCCGGTTTGAGTCCAGCTGAGTTACCCTTAGATTTTTCCTCCCTAGGAGCCTCTACAGCTCACTGTCCGGTGATGGACAGTGTTGTCTATAACGAGAGAACACTATCCGGAGCCGACAGTGCACTGAGAAGGCTCCGGGTGCCAATGACCATAGATGCTGACGCGCATTAAATTAAAAAAAAAAAAACCTGACTTTAGAGTCAGAATATTAACTTAATATTCAACTGTTATAGAAAAATTTATTTTTTTTAAATTGTAAGAAAGTTTTTTAAGGCTTATTTCACTTTTCCCCTAATGTAAGCCAGGAGAGGTGGAAAAGTTTGCTTCGAGGTGCAAAACTGTTTATTTACTACTTGGGTAACTCTGAGCTGAGATCACTTTTAGCAGATGGAATATGTAAAGAAAAGAAAAGAATTCCCTATTACTAACAGTAAGAGAAAATGAGAAATACAGTTACTGCCCTTAGTTCTCATAGTGGCCCATAGATGGCAATCAAGCACAACTCACTAAATTAGCTAGTTTTTCTCAAACTATATATTTGAAATTTTAATAAAGGTTTGTTAATAATAAACCGTTTTTTAATAGATAATTTTATTTTGTAAGATTGGAAATGATTTTATTACATTAAGATTTCTATTTAAAAAAATGACTCTTAATTGGTTATATGAAGTTTAAATTAGAAAAACACAAAACTTCCTATAACCCACCGCATTTGACACGAAGGTTTCGTGCAAAATCCATCAATCGGAAGTAATTTCTGAATGTTTTTTTTTCAATTTTCGTGATATTTTTGAAAAGAGCTCCGATTTTTTGTTTGGCATGCAATGTATGGTACTACCTACCACCTATACAGTATTGCATACATTAGTATCATTGCTAGAATTCCAAATTTGATGAAATTAGGTTAACTGCAAGTGCGACTTTACATAATAGATGTTTCAGTTTTTATGGATTTTTTCAAAAAAGGCTCTAACGATTTCTTATAAACTTGGAATGCTACCTGCAGAAAAATATAAAGATTTGAAACTTAAAAAAAAAAAAATTGATTTCAGCTAGTTGTGCGGAGTTTGTGACGTTCAATTTCAAATGTTATATACAGTTGGTTGAATATTATTGTCGCGCTCTACTGGATTACAGTGTAATCATTTCCCTACCTGTCCAGATTGGTACTTGTCCCCTGACCACCTCTCTCTATCTATATTGGGATGAATGACTACAATTTGAAGTAGGTATAAATAAAAGGTATTTGGGTACTTTATCCAGCATTGTGCACCCATCCACATATTCTATATAAGTAATTTTATACACCTATGTATTAAGAGGAGTCTGAGAAAGTTTATGAATGTTTCACATCAGATTTTTTCAAGTTTTTTGCGACATTCGCCATAAAAAGTTTTTATTAAACCTCGTGTACGAACTATAGAGGAGAGAGAGAGGCCTATGACTTTTGTTTGCAACTTTTCTGTGGTTTCAGAAAGGGAAAAAGGATTTCAGAGAGGTTCTGTGGGGAGGTGGAAGGTGATGCTTCCTCAACAACATATTGAAAACAGCTAAGCATTTAGTAAAAATTAAAAGTTTGAGGAAACTTGAACAATTATGATTATGTAAATTACTGAAAGAGAAAGTCATATATATATATATATATATATATATGTATATGTGTGTGTGTGTGTGTGTGTGTGTGTGTGTGTCCATATTAGAGGACTCGTGTAACTTGTATGTTCGGTGAAAATTCAGTTTGGTAAATTTGTGATCGCAGTAGTGTGCTCTTGAAAGTAATCAGAGAAAGTAAAATAAAATAAAATTAAATGAGTTAGTACTTCAGATAGTAAATGAAGTGTAACACAGAGTTTTGGAGTGGAACCACCAGTTTGGTTGGAAATGATGAGATACAAGTCCAAAGAAGTAGGCCTCACCCCTGCACTATATGGGCCTTCTTGACTGTACTGTAGAAAATCTAAAAAGGGACTTGGTTGGATTGATTCAGTAGCGGGGAAGCTTGCTTCTTCAAATACTTTTGGAATTATATATGAGACTTAGGGAGAAGTTGGTGGAGGAAGTGACTAGAGGGCGGAGAACGATTGCTGTAGTATATTAGTAGACGCAAGTCTGGGTCCCATCATTTCCAACTGCTCTTGCAGTAAAAAGGAATGAATAATATATTGGTACTAGGAAAGAGACTTGATGAATTTATAATACACCAGTAAACGTCAGTTAATACCAATTCACGTCCCACTAAATCCCCTCCCACACCACACCCATCCTTGTTCAACTTCTGGTGGCTCATTTTTGAGATGCTGTGTGTTCGCCAGCGTTTAGCTTTCCACCATCTCCGGGAAAGTCTGTGGTGTCTTACTGCAAGTCATGGTGTTTTGGGTGATGAGAAAGTAGGGAAGAAACATAAAAGACAGTCTATCTAGAATCACTTAAAGTCAAAAAAGATCTAATTAGGTAATTTGGTGGTTTTGGCAGCTGTTTTGAATAATTTTACTTGGATTTTTCCAAGTAAAATTTAATTTTAAAACGTCATGTCTGCTTACTAATATTTATATTAAATATTCCATTAATCAGTATTATATATATTTTAATTATAATTGATTGTATTTTAATATTATTAAAAAAATAAATTACCAAAAAAATCTCGTATTAAACAGCCACACCCTCTTACTATGTTTTCATACAATCAGTATAGAAAATGACGACTTTTCTTTACTCTTCCAACATTATGAGCCCCCCTCCCCCACAAGATGGTAAACAGTGCACAACTTTTGACAAACATATTTTTATTTTGTCAGGCATCTCTCAAAACCCAAATTTTTACAATTTTGGTTTTCTAATCCCATCTCCCCTCCTATTACGAGTGAAAAATTATGTATTTAGTTTTTTATCATTTTTTTTTTTTACAAAATTTAATTGGAACTACCAACGGTATTGTATTCTGTATTGTAAAGTGAAACTTCCGGTGGAAGAATTATAACAGATAAGTTCCTGTCGGATTCTATGGTGGTATCTAAACGGAATGTCAAGTTTGAACTTACTGCGATTTTTCGTTTTTTAACTATACTGTTCATATACATACATACCATTTTTTAAAATTTTGTTTTTCGACTCAGGGGACCTCAAAACATGTATTTCCGATAAAAACTCGATATCGAAAGTTGGCACGATTGCAACACTTCCTTACAACAGCAAGAGAAAATAAAAATCAGTGTGAAAAATTGGTGTAAGATTTAGTATTTTTCCAAAGTAGACTGGAAAACGAATGAAAATGGTCTCCTTATTTTCTCTTTTTTTTCCACAATTGGGAAATACATAGAAAGAACAGAGAAGTGGAAGAATATATTCATGTCAGTTTACGAATTCGTAAGATGTTGAAGAGGAGAGGTCAGGTAACGAGTGTTGAATATTTCATAGAGATGGCGCGGAAGTAGCAGCTACAGTCTATCTCTCGCTCTGGGCTGTAAGTCTGTCTGTCTGTATTCTGTGCTGATGTAAGATGGCAAGTCAGACCTTGCTGGTTTGCTGGTATGTGATAGGTAAGTGGAAAATGCGATGGCATTACAAAAGGTAAAAAAGAAGTGGGCAAAAAAAAAGAAGAAAATATGAGAATTTCTGTGGACTAACAATCTCACACCTTGTATCGATTAAGAAGTGTATTTTTCTGTATTATAGAGAGCGAAATTGATGTTTACTTTGGGGTGGGAGAGAATTTCTCTTTTTGAATGAACAAATAAAGGCAGTCACGAATCTACTACAATTTTAAAATCCTTATTTTACTTTCTTTTGCAGCTATTCTCATTCTCACCAATCCTCGAGTGTTTACTAGATATTTGTCTTCTAATAAATAAGTTTCTCAAGCTCAGAGTATCGAGTACAAGAATCAAGTACAAGTTGGGGTCATTATCATAGAAAGTCACTGTCAAAACAAAAAAAATTCTGGTGTCAAACACCAGACTTCCCACTACAAGACCTTCTCTTACTTAAATTACATAGTTATAAGTGACTAATTCTCTTCAAACATAATTCTTATTGGCTGTATTTAGTTGCCTTCAATTTATATTAAGGAAGAATCTAAGCCCTCAAAAACCCCCTCTTAAATTAATTTGCTCGAAAAAAGTTCCAAACAGAAGTGATCTCTTTCTTTACTATGGACAGTGGACCATGATTAATGACACCCCCGCCATCAGCAGCTTATTAATAAAAAATATCTTCTTCCTAAATTTACCAAGTCCAATAAAATTGATTTTGATAATTTCTAATTATAAACCATTAACTTTAACTTTTCCATCTTATAAAGGCAGTTGATGTTATGAGATATTGAAGTATTTAATTTTTGAATCTTCAATAATTCTTACATGAAATTCTCTGTTACACAATGAAATAATTATATGTTTCTTTTTCTTTTTTTAACAGCCATCTCAATTAAAATTTTGCTTTATAAGTTCAGACACTGTGATAAACTCCCTAGTGTTGAGGATATCCTCACCAGGAAAAAGAGAATACCAGGCACACCATTTCTAAAAACCCCATGTCGAAATTTGACACTATTCGCAATATTTCCTCTTACCAGCCAGCAGTGAGAGTTCAGGAAAGTTACATTAAAAGGAAGGCCTAAAGACACTTCTTCCAGAGAATATAGATAGTAGAACTCATATGTCTAATATGCATAAGAAAATCGTTACTACTATTTAAGCAAAAATAGCTAAAAAACGAAAAAAAACAACATTCAGTTAATTAGTATTTCCTTATAAGGAATTTTGACCGATAAGTTACTGTTGGCACCCCCCAGGTGATAACCAAAAGAAATATAAAGTTCGAGCTTTCTGCGATTTTTCGTTTTTGATTCGCTTTTCATATTTTCATATACCATACAGTCATTTCAAGTCCTTCGTACGTAAAATCATTGGCTGAAATAAATAAATAAAAATAAAATATTATTCACGTATATAAAAAGACAGAGAAACAGATCATTTACTGAAAACATGTTCATCGCGTACTCTGGAAATTAAAATATGTAATTCCGGTTAAAAACTCAATTTAGAAAATTTGTCCAGACCCGCCGCAAACTTCCACCTAAAAATCTGGTGGTTAACACACACACACACGACTTTCTCTTACTCTAATTAATACAATTTAATCAAGAAAAATTTATAAAACTATTCGAATAAACCCCTGATCTAACTTGGAAAAAAGCTTAAATCATTAAAAAACTAATAAAATTTAAATTTCAGACAAAACTGAAACTACAAATCCAACGATTAATAACCCAACTATGCCTAGCATGTAAAAGCTCATAAAAATGATCACCCATTCAGACTGTTGATTGCACTAATTCAATTTATATAAAAATTTGTAAAATATTTATAACCACATTAAATCACATTAACAATGATAATCCATATGACATCAAAAATTCTTATGATCTTAAATAAAAATTAAAGAACATACAAAGTAAAACTATATTTATGGAAGGTCTAAAATTAATATAGAAATCACTTATTCTATTTATAACAATAAAATTTATAAAGAAATCATGGGGCTCCCTATGGGAGGAATCTTATCTACATGCATAGCGGGAATCACTTAAAATCAATACTAGATATCACTTTAAAAAAAAGCTAACATTAAACCAGTACTTATCACCAAATACATTGATGAACTTCTACTACTACCAAACATGGCAATAATATATCAGGAGCTTAATAACATACATGAAAACATAAAATTCACTATAGAAATTGAAAGTAACAATTGTATTAATTATTAAGACTTAACATTAATAAGCAAAATACAGTAAAATTAACACTAAACTTTACAAAAAACAAATAAGATTCAATTTAATTTTAAACTAGCATTCAGATCATATCCAACATACAATAAACAATTCTACTAGTGCATTAATTAGACGAGGTGCCATATTAACTGATCCTGAATACTTAAATAATACCAAAAAAATGATATTTGACATACTGACAAACAATGCTCACCCATTAACAATGATGAACAAATACTAGCATAAATGGACCAATATAATACCAATAAAAATGAAAACTATAACAAAAGTAATAATAATAATAATAACAACCAGTCTCCCACAGGCAAACTCGAACTCCCCACCCATACACCCACTTACACCTGAACACTAAACATTTTACAGACGAGTACATTCAGTGCACGAACAAGGACACACACTCGTTGAGAGCTCGGAGTATAAATACCTCTCCCTCGTGCTTGCCGGCACGATGCTTTGGGGCTAGGGTGGAAAAGAGGGTCCTGGGCATTGAGGGAGACGACGACCTGCGGGCATCCGATCCCAACACATGTCTTTGGCGTCGGCTTCACCCGAGAGCTCTACTGGGGAATAGCCCGACTCCAGAAAGGCTAGGGAATTCTGCCTCAGGCGGGTTCCTAGGGTCAAGAAGGGGGCTACGGGGATTCGGGTCGATGCTTCGGTGTCGGCGTGCTGTCTTCCGTGGCACCGGACTATATCAAGAAGCGATGATCTACCCGGATCCATTTTGAGCGTCCTTGAAGGCGGACTACGTACCTTGACGAATTTTATTAGATTATTATGAATAATAATTGGTACGGCCAATAGATAGATTTCCTCTACTATTGTACCGTCAAAAAATAAAATGAAAAGAAGGAACACTAGTTATTTCAAAGTGGACTGTATTTAATACAAAAAAAATTAAGAAAAGGTGAACAGAACTACAAAAGATTATAATATAATGTCAAGGCTGAGCAATATATTTGCATTTATTAAAGATTTTCTATTATATTTCTCTCTCGCCTGGAATTCGTTGATGAAGATGCTGCTGGAGCTGTGCCGTTGTCGCCTACACTCACGTACAACCGCTCTGGTACAGATAATGGTGGATAGAAAAATGATGCTCTTCTTGATTATAATGAAGAGATGATTCTTTACAAAAGGTGAAGAGGATGGTGGTACTCCCCGTATAATTGTGGGTCTCTAGAGGCCTTTTGTTCTACATTATACAGTCGCTTAAGAGCGGTGGCCTTAGTGTTGCTTTTGGGGTGGAATGTCCCGAAATGGTAAAGATACGACGTAACGGCCAGTTTCCGTCCTAGTATGGGTTT
>JAAEAF010010466.1:0-11658 GCA_011037195.1 Triatoma infestans
TTTCAAACTACAATAATGCTTTTAATATACCATAAAAGATCTTAGAGGGAAGTTGCTCGCCCAGACTTCTAAAATACCAATTTTCCCAGGGAAAATGTTTCAAAAAGAATTGTTGTGGTTGGTTCCGCAGAGCTGGAAAGCATCAGAGATATTTTCCGTGGTAGCGTGCTTCTTTTTGTGGTCATTGACCGGTTTCGGGTGTTCACCCATCACCAGAATGTTTTTTAATGCAGGTGATTAACATAGACTTGCACAGAACAAACTTGAAACCGGTTGATGACCAAAAAAGAACTACGCTACCACGGAAAATATCTCACAAACAAAATTGATCGGTTTTTGTGTGTGTGGATAGAATACAAAGTTTAAAGAAAAACACCAAAAACTAAAAAAATAAAATCTTCTAGATTGTACTTCCGGTTGATGGATTTCGTACGAAACCTTTGGCAGATTTGGCGGTGGTGTAAACACAAGTTTGCACTTCTTGCGATTTTTTGTTTTTTGGATATTTTGTTCGTACATACACACAAACAGATCATTAGCAGATACTATTTTTTTCATAATTTAGGGAGCTTAGAAACATGTGATGCTAGTGAGCACTCAATTTTGAAAATTTCCTAGGATGCAAAAACTGCCTCTTACAGCGTAAAAAAAAGAATGAAATCAAGTATTCATTACACGATTGTATATAATTCCGTGAATATCCTAGGAGGATTTGGATGAATATGAATATTTTATTGGAATTATTATTAGCCAATAATATTTATAGAACTAAATTTACCGTTACTAAGCAGAAGTCCTTCCTGTAGCCATGGGCTAAATAAGTTATACTCAACACCTTTTTGAATGTGCTGGATACTTCCCAATATTGTCTGGAATTAATAAATTTGTTTATAGAAATAGTTTCAAATCTTCATTAATCAAATTGCTTAGAATAAATAAGTTTTAACCGTTTAACAAATATAT
Source organism: Triatoma infestans (assembly GCA_011037195.1). NCBI lineage: Eukaryota > Metazoa > Arthropoda > Insecta > Hemiptera > Reduviidae > Triatoma > Triatoma infestans. The sequence goes on from JAAEAF010010466.1 coordinate 964, forward strand.
TTTAAACTAATACGCATCAACTTTAATATTAAATATTTAATTAATGACTCTCTGTTTTCCAGGCGGCCTTACGACCAACTGCCGACCAGGTATCGTGGGCGGTGGCGGATAGTAAACATAGTTTAGACCCAGGTGTGCCAACTTATTAGGAACTTCGGCGCAAAGAATAATTTTAATTGGCCTTGCCTGTGCCAATGCTTATTTCTATTTTTTTGAGAAAAAATAAAATTATACATAAATAAATAATATCTTTTTATTATAATTTAATAAATACTGATTTATTATATTTAATAAAACTAATACGGAAGAATGTTAAATGTAAATTCAAAACTGAAAGCATAAAAAAAACGTATAAACTAACTATACAGAGCAATACATACATACAAATATACTTATCTAAAAAAAATCTGGAGTGAAACATTCACACGACATTCTCTTACTGCAATTTTCAGTTATAAATGACGAATTTCTTCAAACTTTAAGAGCAAAACCCCTTTTTTGCCGAAACCATAACTCTGTTCCCTCCCCCCAAAAGCTCCTTTAATATTTTCCCGGGGAAATGTTTCAAATAAAAGTTGTACCTCTTTATTATGTAGTTATTATGCCAAGTTTAAAGAAAATCGTTGGAGCCATATTCGCAAAAATCACGAAAACTATAAATCTTTTCAATAAAGTGGTGTACATCCGGTTGACCCAATTTCGACCTAAACCTTATTGTCTAGTTTTATAATATTAATTATTCGATTAATTTTTACTTTCTATTACTCCTAGTAAGAGGAAGTATTGTAATCGTGTCAAATTTTCTATATCCAGTTTTCACCGAAAATATCCGTTTTGAGGTCCCCTGAGTCCAAAAAAGTTGTCTTTGTAAACGGTGTGTGTGTGTGCGCGCTATTTTGAACAGCATAGCTCAAAAAAGAAAAACCGTAGAAAGTTGAAACTTGATATTCCATTTTAGGTACCACCATGGCATCTGACAGTGGGTCATCTGTCAAAATTCCTTAACCGGAAGTACCACTTTACTTGTTGGTTTTTTACTTTTTTGCGTTTTTCTCAAAAATGTTGCGGTCGATTTTCTTCAAACTTCGTATATCAACTAGACATACAACGAGCTATAACTTTTATAAGTAATAATTCTTTGGGAAAATTCATCTAAGGTCAGTTATGGGGAAGGGGTGGTTAGGTTTCCATCTAAAGTGCTATTTCAGTTTATTAGACAATTCTGACCACTAAATAATGTTAACTAGAACTAAATATGTTGTTGAAATTCTGAGTTTGAAAAAAAATCGGATAACCGGAAGTGCTTTTACTTTACAACTTTACTAAATGGTTTATTCTATTTTTCGCAATTTTCTCAAAAGTGGCTCCGAAGATTTTCTTGAAACTTCGTATGTAAACTAAACATGCAAAGATATACAACTTTTATTTAAAACCTTTCTCTGGGAAAATTCATTTAAGGGCACTTTTAGGGGAGGGGTGGGGTTATGTTTTTCTCTAAAGTGCTATCACTATGATAGAATTGTATAATCAACTATTGATTATACAATTCTATCATCCAAATAAAATTAATTAGAAATAAATAGGCCAAAATTACGAGTTTCAAGGAAATTAGTAAACCAGAAGTGCGCTTTAATTGAACAGTTTTTACAGTTTTCGACGAATTTCATTAAATTTGGTACCCAAGACTATAAAAATTTGTTAATTATATTTTGGGAGAACTGGAGTAATGAGAAGTTGTGTGAGTGTTTCACGCCAGATTTTTTTTTTTTTTTAACCACTTTACTTTTTCTTATTGTTAAATAAGATTTTGATGCATTGTTAGATCAGTTTTTGCAAACTCAATTTAAATTCTTTAAAATTAAAAATGGAATTATATAATATCAGATGTCAACCAGCATTGCGGACCCATCCACATATTCATCATTTTTCAGAAACTCACATCCAGAAACAAGTTGTTATACCTCTAAATCTTCAGGTTCAAATAACCAGACAGCGGGAACACCAGCAACCCAGTATGCTGCTAGACGGGGATAATCTCGACAAACGGCAAGGAAATATGGAAAGAAATCTGCAAATAATCAATAAAAATATAAAATATTAGTTATTTTGATATATGAAAAAATGTAGTCCATATTTCGTATATTCAAAATTTATTCTATCTGAATATAAATATTTGAATACAGTCTTATGAAACTAATAATTTTTACCAACAGAGTGAAATGTCATTTTGTGCAGCACCCTAATTCAGGTTTTCGCAGGTGTAATAATGTAGAGAGTTATAAACGGACTTACTCGGGCTTTAATACGATATATATTTTGATTTTCTCGTAGTCCTAGTACGATTGCAATATACCAAATTTTCGAAATTGAGTATTCACCGGAACTACATGTTTTGAGGTCCCTAGCGGAACGAAAAAAATATTTTTAGCGATTGGACAGTGTGCACACACGTGCATGAGGTAACAGAATGTCAAAAATGAAAAGTCGCAGGAAGCTGAAACTGGTTATTCCGTTCAAGTATTACCACGTGGGCATGGAGGTTCACACGAAAGTTTCAGGTAAAAATCCATCAACCGGTAATGCAACTTACTGATATTTTTTTTTTTTTAGTTTCTACGACCATTTTCTTTACACTTGGTGTACTATCTACACAAATGAATCACTACTACTTTACTTAAACTCATTTTAAAATGAATTTTTGTGGGATTCTGGGGGAGGGGTACAGTACCATTAGGTCTTCCTATAATATGATACTTCAATAGAAGAAATATGGTTCTACCACCTATATAATATTAATACACCATTAAAAGCATAACTAGAATTCCAAATTTGAGGAAAATAGGTTAACCGGAACTGCGATTTTACAGTATAGGATTTTGACGATGTTTTGTTCTTTAATTATTTCCAAAATGGCTACAACGATCGGTAGACCGCACAGATCTAACAGTATCACTTTTATTTGAAATATCATTTCTGAAAAAATTGATTTTGATAGTTGTGTGGAATTTGTGGCGTTCAAATATGCAGTTGGTTCAATGTTTGTGCAGTTGCACTGGCCCACAATATAATCCTTCTCTGCCTGTCAAGGTTAATAATACTAGGTACTGATCCCCTCCACCAATCGTCACTATTTTTATGTTAAGGGACAAATATCTAACAATTATTCTGTTTGAAGAAAATTCGTTATTATATTAACATGTAGTTGTACTAATGAGTAAGAGAAAGTTGTGTGAAAGGTTCACACCAGATTTTTTAATTATATTTTTTCTACAATTGTTAAAACTATTTAAAAAAAAGTATAAACTCAAATCTGTGGTATTTGGAATTTGTTTTGAAATACGTTCTTGTTATCGCGTAGTGCCGCCAGATATCAGGATAGCTACAAATGATTAATATGGGTCGCTGTTAGTTTTTGTCACTTACGATAATGTAATATACAACTTCACTCATTACCTTTGATTTAATAATTGTCACATTATTACAGAGTTTTATTCTGGAAATTATGTAACATGAAAATAGATGAAATTTTGCACAAGTATTATTAATAGATACGAAAGCAATAAGCAATAATAAATAAGTAAATCTCTAGATAAATTCGAGTATCTTTTCTTATTTCAAGATTCCATTATCTTATCAAAAGAAAGTCAGATTAGTCAGCTCTGATCTAATAGAAATATTTTGCCAATTTTATTGAGTGCTTTCTATTTTAGAGATTATTAAATCAAATTCGCAATTGGCCAGAATGTGTGTTTAAATGATGGAACGATTCAGCGTACTGAAATAGCAATTAGAATAATACAGAATGGCTATAAAGTATGGAAGCACTGTGACCCAAAAGCTCTACCATGCTCTAGGGTTCTCGTTGCTAGACCGGTCTGGGGCCACTGAATGCCTCCACAACACTGCTAAGCGACTGCATTAGTCGCACTAGCGCGTAGCCATCATAGTAAATAACAGTTACTCTTATTTATTACTTTCTCTTACTCCTAGTAAAAGGAAGTATTGCGATCTTGCCAGAGTTTTGAAATTGTGTTTGCACCGGAAATACATGTATTGAGTCCCCTGAATACGAAAAAAAATTTGTTTTTTTTTTGCGAATGGTCTGTATGTGTGTGGTGCTAACCAAATATCTTAAAAACGAATAGTCGCAGTAAGCTTAAACTTGATATTTCATCTAAGTACTACCACGAAGTTAATCCATCTACCGCAAGCACAATCTATCTACCGGAAATGCGACTTTACTGAACTTTTTTTTCCAGTTTTTCGTGTTTTTTTCAAAAACGGCTTCAACGATTTTCTTTAAACGTCATAATACACACATAAATACCTGTCGGTTTTATTTGACACATTTTCTGCGGAAAATTTATTTCTTAAGGGGTTCTGTGGGACCAATAGAGTTATTATTATCTGTTATACTTGTTGGATATTGTAAATAACTGCGAAATAAAGAAATTACTTTAAATAAATAAATAAAATTAAAATAAATAGAATTACCATTGTCACGAATTGTTGCCAACTTAAATGCTAATCCAATGAAGAATGGTAAACCTTTTGGTCCAGGTAGTTTGGACAGTTTCCGGATCGTCTTTGGTCTTAAATCAATCAAAGGATATGGTAATAATATGATGACTGTTATTAGAATAGCCGTCAATAACAATAGTACGAACTCCAGAATCATGGTGATAAAGAAACTGTTCAAATAATATATTGTGTTTTTATTTAAATTAAAATTAGAAACGATTATCAGTGATAGTTCCCCCACTCTTAAAAAGCAAAAAAAAAAAAAATAGTATTACACAGACTGATAAGCGAGTACATTGTACTGATAAATTTAGACAAATCATACATTACCATCATTTTGAATGTAAACTACTTTTATTGTTTTTCTTAAATTTTTGGATGCATAAGCATTCCGATTTTGGGCGGAAACGCTTAAAGAGGTGAGATGAGCTTAATTCAGTAAATTACTTTCTAGCGAAGGATTATTATTATTATTATTAAAATGCTTTTTACTTTCTCTTAGTGAGAAATTTTTTCTTTTTACTTTCTCTTCGTAGAAAGAGAAATTATAATGATGGTGTCAAATTTTCGACATTGAATTTTCATCGAAAATACGTTTTGAGTTTCCTGAGCACCAAAAAAAAAATTTTTTTTACGGTTGGCCTATTTTTGTATGTTTGTCTGAACAGAAAATCTTAAAAACGAAATATCACAGGAAGATCCAGTTAATATTCGTTAGCCGGTACCACTACCGCAGCTGATGTGAAGGTTTCAGTCAATATCCGCCAATGACGTCACTCAAATGTTTTTTAATTTTAGTTTTTCAGAATTTCTCGAAAAGGGTTTTCTTTAAACATCATATAAAATTGGGAACAGCAACGAAAAGCTTTCCTGTAAAGTACACTTCAGTACAATGTAAGGTTCTACCATCTATATAATATTAAGATAGATTTGAAGTATTTCAAATTTGAAGAATAAATCGGTTAACCGGAAATACTTGATTTTTTTTTTTTTGGTATTTTCTCTCAAACGAATGGTTTTCTTTAAACTTGGAATCCTAACTGCATAATTATAAAGTATAATTTACATGTATAATTTATAATTATGCAATTTACATGCAATGCGTAAACTTCCAGTGTTCTGCATCCATTTTCCCTTCCTGGCATAGCGGGCACTGGTCATTCTCAACCACGCCAATCCTGTATAAGTGAGCTTGCAGATAGTCGTGGCAGGTCACCAGACGAAAAGCTGCAACTCCTACATTGCGGGACAAGTTGTGGGGATGAGCTCTTTTGTGCCAACTGCTGCCATTTCTTACCTTCTGCAAGGGCACTGGATCGCTCGAAACTGCTGCGCTTAATCGCCAACTCCATTCACCCTTTGTCTGACTTAAGGGTGCTTATAAGCGTAATTATAATGTATAATTGGTATTTTATCCGTCGTAGCATGCACATTCATTTTGTTTCTGACCGGTTTCGGATGTTCATCCATCGACAGAGCAAATTCACCAAGTTCGTGTAGAAAGTTCACTTCAACGTAATGTTTCTGTTACACTCACACTTGTTAGTTGTTGCACTATACAGTTGCTTGATGAAATTGCTCTGACGGTGGATAAAAATCCGAAACCGGTCAGGATCAAAATGAATATGCAGGCTATGACGGCTAAAATACCAAGCATTGCGGACCTATCCACATATTTTGTAATTGTTTTGTTTCAAACATTTTTCCGAAAAAAGTCCTCACGCGTTGGTCTAGTGACTAGCGCACTCGCCTTTTGTGCGAGAATTCAGGGTTCGATTCCCGTGACGGAATGTCGATGTTAGTCGTGATAAAAAGTGGAAAGCTGCACTTAGTAACGTCCTAGGTAGCGAAGGACGGAACTTAACGGCGTGGGACCTGCGGCGTGCTTATCACCCGCCCCCCCCCTATTCAAATCGCCGTCTGGCAAGCCTTGAAATGTTATTGGAGCTGACTTCTTTATTATGATTTAATATTTTTGATACTACTTATCTTAGTATCACTTCCCAATCACCATTTATATTACGGCAACTGAGTGGAAATTTCAGATTATAATAAGTACATCAATTTTATACTGGTATTAACTATAATAAGAGCAATGTGTGTGTGTTTCATATCAGATTTTTTCTTCCTCTTACTGCTGCCAGAGCAAGTATTGTGATGGTGCCAAATTTTCACCGGAAATATATGTTTTGAGGTCCCCTGCGATCGAAAAATTGGTTTTTAGAAAAAGGTCTGTGTGTTTGTTTGTGTATGTATGAATGTGTGTGTGTGTGTGTGTGTGTATGTGTATGTATGTATGTATACTGCATAAAGCGAAAACGGCAAATCGCAGAAAGTTCAAACTTGACATACTGTTCGGGTATCCACTTGGGGACCGACAGGAATCAAATCTGTCAAAATTCCACAACCAGGAATACATCTTTACTGAATGTTTCCCTCTATTATACAATTCTATCATCTAATTAATATTTCCGGTCGCAAGCCTCACGTTGAAATTTACATATCTTTTCTTTCTTGTTGAGGGCGTCAGAAACTTATTACTGCACACATTGGCTAGTAGTATACACTCCCCTCGGAGCTCTACTCCATATCTTTATAAATTTCATTTAAAAATAAATTTTGCTAAAGAAATGTTTTAAGAAAATTGAAGATCTTGATTGTGTCTAAATTTTTGCAAAGTTAAAAAAAAATTCCGAAAAATCTATACACAGATAGACCTTCAATTTTATTTAAAAATAGTTTACTAGCAACATGATTTCTATGGGAGTTGAAACGTTTAGCTTAGGTATTTAATACTGCTGGCAATTTCCTATGAGCTGCTGGCTCAATAAGGTACAGCCATCTGATGCGAATTAAAAGAACTAAACATAATATGGAAAATTCTGACTTTCAGTACTGTCAGATCAATCAAGTACTATTTGTCAATCAAGTACTGTTAGATTGCAGTAGAAATGAGACTTGATGTTTTCGAATAATAATTAGGTCACTAATGTTGTTACAGTTTTAGGAAAATAAATGCACGGCCAAAATAAACATACTGTTTTAACAAAATAAGCTATTTTTTTTCAAAATAGTTCCAATGAATGATCTGAGTAGGAGTTTCCAATGAGATCATATATAGGAGTTTACATTGCCATAAAAAAATATTACTATTACAATAATCATAAAAGAAAAAGAATATTATGATCTTGGCATTAATGTAATTTGAATTGGATCTTTTGTTCTTAAAATTGTTGAAGGTAGTAAATTTGTATAATTAATTTCATTAACGCTTTCTATTTTGACGAATCTCAATATTGTAGAGAGGACAACTTTCAACTCCATCATGGCGAACTTCTAAAAAACAAAGAAAATTTTATAGTTATTCATGTGGGAATTCCTGTAGTATAGAAGAGACAAACATTTCGGATAATACAAACCGATACAATTCCTAGGTCCACCGCTGAATGGTAAGTAGGCATATGGATGTCGGTTTTTACAATTTTCTATAGAAAATCTTTCTGGATCAAATACTTCTGGTTTTGGATAATATCTTGGATCTCTGGGTATAAGAAAGATTAAAATACCAATATCTGATCCTTCCGGTATCCTCCATTGTCTTCGAAGCTTATTCCTTTGCATCTCCTTTTTTATTTAATTTTATTAATTGTTTATTTTTTTTGTATTTCACTTCTTAGCGTACGTTCACCCCCGCACCTTGGGTGTCTGCCGCGCAGACAATAACTATCTAAATAATAATGAGCTAATGATGGGGAATGGTTTGGAATTATAAGAGCCGTGTTATATTATAATTAATATAACAAGCCGCTAATGGCCAAGGAAAAGGATGCTTAAAAAAAAAAAAACCGTTGCGAAACATTCACATGGCTATCCCATACTGTAATTTAAGTAGTGATAAGTGGAAAATTTTCTTTAAATATCATTTTGTTCGCTAAACGTAAATTGCCTTCAATTTATATAAGCGGTTTAATAAAACCACACCTTTCAGAGAAACATTATACACCAGTTCAAAACCACATCGAATCAGTTCTTAAATCAATGGACTTAACGAGATCTCTGTGAACCAAATCGCAGAAAGTAACGATTCGCCGGCACAACGCAGCACTAAAAAATTTCAGAAACTCCATTAAAAAACATGGAGCACTTAAGATTATCGAAGACAAAAGTTCTAAAATTTGATTAGAAATCGGTGGCCAGTACATTTTTGTTGGTGGCCGTGAAAAGGGCCGTAGATGGTTGGTGAAGCTGGCACTTTCAAATACTAGCCCCAGCCATGGCCTTTAGTTTTCAAGTACGACGAACAGTATTTGGTGAATCGTAGGCACAAACGCGGCACTAACGATTGGCAAAAAGAAAAGTTAAAAAAAGTAAAAAAAAAATGATAGACAATCTAACTTGACGCTACTTCCTACCTCAATAACTTTGTCAATTTTGCAGCACACGCTGAGATTTGGTGGATCGCTGGCACAAATGAAGCACTTAAGATTAGCGAAGATAAAAGTTCGAAAATTTGATCAGAATTTTCCGGTAAATCGCCGGCATAAATGCAGCACTAACGGTCGGTAAAAAGAAAAATTGAAAAAGGTGAAAATAAAGTTTGTGGCCAGTCTAACTTGACGGACATAAGAACTTTTAGAGGAATAGAACGTTTTAAGAGTGTAGGAAAAAAAATAAGGCGCGAATCCGGAGAGATAAAAGGTGCCGACAATCTTACCAACAAGAGGGAGAGAGTGGTGAAAGGCGGGAAAGCGTGGGAAATATGCGGGCGATTCAGAAATAGCGAGGCAAAATTAATTGTTAAAGGTGCCGCGACCTAACAATAGAAATGTAAAATATGTAACAACCCTCTGTATACTTTTACAATTAACACAGTTGTAATTAATAAATAAATAATAAAATATTTTTACAAGGTTTGGTTTTTCCAAAAATCAGATCAATAATCGTATGTTAAAAAAAAAAGATCAAAACATATCAAAGAAATGCATCTACTAAATATAATTGGACAGCCAGTAACATTTTCTCACAATGTATATGATATAAATTAAAATCATTTTATTATTACAAATACAAATATCATTAGTTCCAATTTCAGATCAACATCAGAGTTGAACGTGTTGATAAAAACTGACACATTAGTTTACAGAAATTATGCCGCTTTAAGTGAAGTATTTATATCCATATTATAATTGATCTTGTGGGCTTTCTCATGATAGACACCAAAGTATTTCGGCTTGAGACCGCCTCATCGTTTGCTAGAAACGTCGTTATGCCCATATTGCAATTGCCGACTTCAGGGACGACCGCCTTGAATGCTAATGGAGCACTGACAGGAAATATGTAGTATAGGCGCTTGTTCAGTCATCTTGGCTATAGGTAATGGTGAGGCTTAATTTTTCCCTCGTGGCGTAACAAAACTAAAAAGTCTGTACTTACAGCATATTCGTCTACAACTGAATATACTATATTGGGAATCCAAAAACCTTGTCCAAATAAACAATTATTAGGGACATGCTTTATTGCTACATCAGCTCACGAAAAGGAAAGAAAAAGTAAAATGGAAAAAATCATCAACGGTTTCGCGGAGCAAAACAAGACAACAATTTTGGAAGAAGGGCAGCGAGTTGGAGACATACCTCGACACTCAGAAGGCAACCATGGTATGGTAGGAAAAATTAAAACACGTCCACTACCTATATCCAAGATGGTGCAAAGAGAACCCATCCCTGTTCGACCAATTTTTCTCAGTGCTTCATTCGCATTTAAGCTGATACGACCCGAAGAAACTCATTGCAATATGAGCGAAACTTGGGATTATAGCAAACTACTGCCGCGATCTCAAACCGGAAGCCTCAGTGTTGTTTAATTTAATTTAATTACATATTAAATTTTTATACTTATTTAATTACATATTAGCGAATACCTTACAACTCAAATCACGATCTCTACATTTATACGGCTTCTCGCCAGTATGTGTTCACATATGTTTTTTCAAAGTCCCAGAAAGTGTACAACTATAATCGCACATGGATTCGCATATGTTTTTTCAAAATTTCGGATCGTGTACATCTATAATCGCACTCACTACATTTATACGGCTTCTCGCCAGTATGTGTTCGCATATGTCGCCTCAAATCACCAGAAACTGGACACACGTAATCACACTCACTACATATA
>JAAEAF010010467.1:0-29880 GCA_011037195.1 Triatoma infestans
CGGTTTGCAAAGTTTTAATTTCTGTTGACGTAGATGATTGTTCTATTCTGCTTGCAGAAACATCATTGGCCAGCATATCACGTTTAGAAAGAATAAGACTGCTGATATCACTGCCCCCACTACTTCCATTAGCCGCACCACTACTCTCAGCGATAGCTTCTGTCTTATCGCTGGACATGGTTTTAAAGTCCAAAAGAATAAATAAATAAATAAGCTCGTTCACTACAGACCAAAGCAATAATTCGAAATAATTTTAAATTTTTTTTTCACTTTTTCTTCGTAAGTTGCACAAAATTTATTGCACTAAATAAAATAAATTTCAAGAGGGCTCAGTTTGAACCAAGTTGCACACAAAAACAGATAAATACCACCTAAATTCACAAAAATATAGAGAGCGTTAAAAGTACGTCTGCACTGTGCCACTTCTCAGAGTCAACTCAGAATATGTTAATTATAAATTTGATTTTACGGATGGTAGAATAGTTTCGACCACGAAATGTGACGTAATTATAATAATGGAGTCGCTCTCTATGTTTCTTTGTTTTGCATACGATCCTTTTGGTACATTGTGCTATGTGGCTTGTAAAGAATTTATTTTTTAATAGAAGACAGTTTTGTTTATTTATTCTCGCCTAATCTGAGACTTATTATTTTATAAGCTAACTTTAACATCATTCCATCTTAATAAATTATTATCATTTTCATCACAACGTGTTTCCTACAAGTACATTCTTGAATACTTAAATAATATAATAAAAATAATATATGGTCAGTATTATATACTTGTTCGGAACTTCCAGTCCAAGTAGAACACATTGGATGAGTGCATTCTTGACATTTTTACATTTGCATATTATTGTTATTTAATTTTAAGTGTACATCTTTTTTAACAGCAATTTTCTGAAAAATCAATCATAAAGTTTTAAAAAATGAAAAGTGGTTACCTCTTTTGGGGGAAAAGTTTGGCATTTCCATTCCCTCTTCAATGCACTTTATTAAAGTCATATTTTGTTGTACATGAAAGCCTCTATTCATCATTGATATATCTTTAAAATCTTCCAATAACTGTGGAATCAGATTTCTTCTTGCGAATGACACTATTCACTCCCCGTAAAAATTTGTACCACCATTTTGAGAATGGAAAAATTAATGAAAGACGGAAATCTTTTTGACTTTTAATTGGTGCGAGGTGGTGGTGATGGTTTAATTGGAGGTAATGGGAAAAATTCTAGAAAAATTAATATTAAAAGATTATATCCTATTCTTCAATCGCATAACATCAATTCGGATTTAGAGCTACACACTCTACCACTCAGCAGTGCCATCATATTGTAGACGTCATCTCTTCGTCTCTTGAGCAGAAGAAATATTGCGCGGCAGCCTTCTTGGATGTTGCGCAAGCATTCGATCGTATCTGGCATCCGGGCTTGATGTGGAAGCTGCGAGGTTACCTACCACAGCTTATTAGTTAGTGCTAAAATCCTACCTGACTGACCGCTACTTCAGGGTCAGCTATAGATCATCCTTCTCCAATTTCCTTCCTATATCTGCTGGTGTTCCCCAAGGAAGTATACTTGGACCCGTCCTTTACTCCATTTATACAGCTGATATGCCAACTATGCCACATACCTCCACTCTCAACACATTCGCTGATGATACCGCCATTCTTGCTTACAGCCAAATACTTAAAGCTATTTGGGCTGTGGGGTTCAACCAAACGATCTAATTATAATCGTATCCAAACACTCCAATCCAAAATCCTCCACAAAATCGTTTCAGCTCCTTTCTTTGTCTCCAATCATGCAATCCACACAGACTTAAATATACCATACGTCCGTCAAGAAATCCTATTCCGTCAATCCTCTCGTCCGTGAACTTGCATCCCTAACCAACCCTATAAATTCAAAAGAAGACTAAAACGTCAATGGCCTCGAGATCTACTTACTGAATAACTCGGAGTTTCACTACTGAGTGACATCTCCGCTCTTGTTTTTATGAATTGTCCACCATTAACAAATTTACTGTTGTTAAGCTTTATAACAGCTGTAAATATATAAAATAAAAAATTAGTGCGTTAAGATTTAAAACGAAAAATTTCTTTCACAAGTGCTGGAATCTTCAAGATGCAAGACTTGAGTCTTCAGAAATCTGCATTGTGAATAACTCAAAGGAATTTGTGACAATTTGGTTAAGATCGAATGGCTTTATTTAAAATTTACGTTTCTTGTATCTTCCTTTCACCCTTGGCTGCCCTTCCGAATAATGCATTTGTTCTCGTATTATAGTTAGATATGTCTGGATAGAGGTTTATAAAAACTAACAACAGCAGTAGAGGGGATAAAATCATTATTAGGCCTAAACAGTTGAAAAAAAAATGGCACTCTTATCTTCTTAGAAAAACATAGAATTTCATTATTTGACTTAAAAAAATAAAAAGAGAATGACTTCCGGAGTATTAAGTGGGAACTTCCTATTTAAAACAATCTACCAATTTTCTCCATCTCTTGATGTTTATTTAGCTTTAAAAGGAAAGTTTTTATAAAGAAGTTAAAGTAGATTAGAACTTTTCAATTGTAAGAGTATTACAACAATTGAAAACTTGCTTTTAATTATGTACTTTTAATAAAGTATGGAAGGTCCTTAATTACAATTAAATAAGGAGGGTTTTTGAAAGCATTATGGTTTTTAACAATATCACACTTCAAAACTCTAGAAGTGATGCAACGTTTTATAGAGAACTGGAAAAATAAAAAATCTAGTTCAAGTTTTGATTTGTAAATTTTTTACCATGGAAAAAGTGGGCCATAAAGCGGAAGGGATAGTAATCAGAGGGTGCCAAATCTGGGTTGCAAGTTGCATGAGAGAACGTTTAACTTGACGTGTGCGGCCTTGCGTTCTACTGTTGAGGGATATTAGAGCTATGTTTTGCTGTCAAAACTGAGTAGAGTATGATGTTATCGCACGACCATCAGGAACTAGCTCAAAATGAATGTCGCCCAGCAAATGCACTGCATCACTTTTTTCCACAAATATTTCTCTTCGCGGGACGGTACAGCAGGTTAGCCTTGATCTAATCCATTGTTTTTAATTGTTCCTTGTCGAAATAAACCCACTTTTCATTGCAAATAATATTTCCTTTGATGAAACGAAAATTACTTGGGTTTTGAAGAAGGATTTTGCAGACTTCAACTCGGCGTGCGTTTGGTGTCAATTGATGTGGATGTTTCAGTAGCTTCTGGAAACTATGACAGATTCTCACAGGTGGCACGCCTAACCTGCAAGTTTTCTGGTGCTAATGCAAGGATCCCCTCTACAGCTGTTGCCAGAAGTGGCTGAATCTAAGGAGAGAGGGCGTCATGGGTGAAGCTTATTTTCAGGCTCACATCACCTCTCTAATTTTTTTTGAACCAGATAAGTGCAGCTGGTGATATCTGTTCAGAGCCTTCTCCCTCTACTTCATTAATTTCGGAAGCGGCGTTTGAGGCAGTAGTTTTTTTAAAGTAGTGATGCAAAATCGCCCGAATTTCTAGATCCAACTAGGTTATTTCTTAAGTTGCTCACAAATTGCATAGATCTTCTTTTCACAAGCTGATACAAGCGAAACTGAAAGTAAAACATGTACCTTATAAGAAACTTTTGGTAAACTACTGTTTAGGAAAAGTACCTTTTAGTAAAGTATTGTTGAAGATTAAGAGAAAAAAAAAACGCAAACTTTTGTTACGCCCCAGTTTTTAATCATTAGTAAATATGTTAACAAAACTGCTTGTTTGCAAAAAATCGGCTGACCGAAAGTGCGATTTCACTGAACAGTTTTCTTTTTCAGTTTTCTGTAAAACATCTGGTAAGAATTATAAGTGCATGAAGAAATTATGCCATTTTTTAAATTGGGGTAAGAGAAAGTCGTGTGAGCGTTAGATAGCAGACTTTTAAAGATGTAATTGGACCAGCAATGCTATCCATCTGGTACCATATGTCGTAGATAGTACTGAAAACACCTTGGGAATTTTTGTGCACCGCAACCAAAAATGGGGACTAGTCGCTTATCTCCAGCTTTCTCAATCTACAGCGCACATCCAGATTGATTTCTCCAAAAAAATTCTGAAAATCAGAGATGGTTCTTCTTCCAATACCTGGCATAAATACAGGCTTTTAAACATTTTCTGTGTGATAGTTCACAAGGATTGGAGTCTTTGTCTAATCTGCAGATCTCTCTAGTCCTACCATCTAAAGGGGAAACCTCTTAGGATGCGAATCAGAATCAGGTTGATGCATGTTTCTGATCTTTCTCGTTTATAACTGCACAGGCAAATCTTAACTCCCTCAGTCCTGTGAGAATTTTCCAGTGTAATACTCTCTTGACTTGCTTCAAAGTTTCCGAGCTCTTCTCGAAGAAACTGGTCGCTTAACCCAATAAAGAGAGTTGCTGCACCATCCCTAGCCAATATCTAGTAACTTATTATTATAATTTCTTCCCAGGTGGTTGAGTTTTTTAAGACATTCCCTTAACATTTTCGACTTTGTGCTTTAATGGTGTGCTGATAGCGGAAGCACTTACTTTGCTGTTAATATTCTTCCAACAGCTACAAATCCAGCAGTTAACGCTGGTCAACATCTATTTCTGATAAAAGTGTAATTGCTAAAATTACGGTAATATTTTCTCCTACAAGCAGTAAGAGAAAGTGAACACAAAATAAACATCTGAAATACCGCGACATTCTATGTTTTTTTTGTATTTCCAACAAATATTGTTGCACAATATCTGCATAGAACCGGATCTTTAAATATGCAATCCATATATGCGAAGAATTAATAGGATAATTAATCATAAAATCAAAGTTCGGTCATTAATAGTTCATTAGTCATCAAATGCCTGGTCATTATGTATAATGAATGATCACAATGACCGTGAAGAATATTAATTATTTAATAGATTGATCGGACATTATGAATAGTAATTACATTTTCATTATAAAATTTGATTAAAGAAATATATATATATATATACTCATATTCCACTTACTTCACCTCTATACAATAATTCGTCTTAGGGTTGGTTTTTTTTTTGTGCATTCCAGTAAAACAAGATATTCCAGGAGTATGCTTCGTGGAGGGTACACAATAGATTAAATTAATTAAATGTTTAAACCTAAAATTAATTAAAACAATTAAAAGTTTGTAACTTGAATGGCTAGAGTATGTCGGGAGATCGATCACTCTATTCCTTCCGATTTCAAAAGTTGCCAGAGAGGGTCATTTTGCCCGTTTTGATGATGGCAGAACTCATATATTATATCGTCTAATATGACAAAATATTATTTTATTTCTCGCATTTCGTTTGTCGCATTTATGTGGGATTTTAAAGTGTTAACTGAAATAAAAGACAACAACAAAAATAAATAAATAAATAAATAAATAAACAATAATTTCATAAGACTTGAAACAATGAATGGTTCGTAAAAACTGTAAGAAAACATATTGTAGTGAAGATTAAATCTATTCACGTCAGGGTTAATTAGAAAACTAATCCAGTTAGCTGTGCAAACACTAAACATAGTGAACTTAATACAATGCGACACTTAAGACAACAAACTAGAAATGGGAGAATTGTGAAAAAAGCCCTGAATAAAATCATTTTCCATAAACAAAGAAGATTGAGTGTTAAATAACAATTTTTTATTAAAATTTACTTAATAAATTTTTACTTTTTCTAATTCCTGATAAGAGAACAAGTATCGCAATCGTATAATATTTTCAAAAAATTGAGTTTCCCTCAGTATTGTGACAACCTTTCAGTATGGAAACAATTTTCTTAGCGGATGATGTGTGTGCGTTTGTGTGTGTGTGTGTGTGTACGTGTGTCACAATGAATCACATGAAGCATAAACTTGATATTCCATTTAGCTACCACCACTCAAATCTGACAATAAGGTTTTGATGAAAATCGATCAGGAATTGCGACATTACTGAATTTTACTTTCTCTGATTACTTTCTTAGCAAGAGGAAGTATTGTAATCGTGTCAAATTTTCGATATCGAGTTTTCACCGGAAATATCCGTTTTGAGGTCCCCTGAGTCCAAAAAAAGTGGTCTTTAGCAAATGGTGTGTGTGTGTGTGTGTGTGTGTGTGTGTGTGTGTGTGTGTGTATGTATGAATGTGTGTGTGTATGTAAACAGCGTAGCTCAAAAACAAAAAACCGTAGAAAGTTAAAAGTTAATATTCCGTTTCACCATGAGATCTGACAGTACGTTATCTGCCAAAATTCCTCAATTGGAAGTACCACTTTACTAGTTGCTTTTTTTTCTCCAATTTTTGCGTTTCCCAAAAATGGCTCCGACGATTTTCTTTAAACATTTCTTCGGGAAAATTCATTTAAAGGTACTTTTGTGGAAGGGGTGGGGTTACGGCATCCTCTAAACTTTTCTATTTCAGTTTATTAGACAATTCTGTCATCTAAATAATGTTAATTAGAATTGAATATGTTGTTGAAATTCAGAGTTTGAAAAAATCGGATAACCGGAAGTGCTTTTACTTTACCACTTTACTAAATGATTTTTCGTTTTTTCGCAATTTTCTCAAAAATGGCTCCGACGAATTTCTTGAAACCTCTTATATAAACTAAGCATACATAGATCTGCAACTTTCATTTGTAACATTTCTCTGGGAAAATTCATTTAAGTGTACTTTTGGTGGACGGGTGGGGTTATGTTTTCCTCTAAAGTGTTATCATAGTTGATTGTACAATTCTACCATCCAAACAGTATTAATTAGAAATAAATAGATGGTCAGAATTCCGAGTTTCAAGAAACTTAGTAAACCGGAAGTGCGCTTTTACTGAACAGTTTTTTCAGTTTTTTTTTCAGCTGGAGTTAGAGAAAGTTGTGTGACTGTTTCACACCAGATTTTTTTTTTTTTTTCAGTTTTTCGCGATTATCTCGAACACAGGCTCCAACGATTGATTTTCGTTAAACTTTATACTATCTGTACACATAAATACCTATCACTTTTATTTGAAGCATTTTCCTGGAGATTGCTTTGGGAGGGGGGAGGTAAGTTTTTTATCTAATTTACGTATCAGCTTAGTACAGTATATGGTTTTATATCACCTGTATAATATGAAGTTATGTTTCATTTTTAGAATTCCTAATTTGAAAGAAAATTGGTCAACTAATTGGTTAAAAATTTGGATTTTACTTGAATAGATTTTTCAAGTCAAGTTTTTGGAATTTTCTCGAAAGCCGTTACAACGATTTTCTTTGCTACAACTTGGAATGCTCAAGTTCATTTTATTTGAATCTTTTTTCTTTCTTTTTTTGGAAAAATTGATTTTAGCGGGATTCAGAAGGGATGTTAAATTGCAAAATATAATGTTATAGGCGCTTTATTCTGGACTACAATATAATCACATCAACATCACCTATCTTGTGTAGGTACATCTCTGTATACCCCATCTATCTATGTGTGTCTGTGTGTATGTTAGGACTAAGTGAAAATATCCTAATTTAAAGAAAAGTAGCCAATTTTATAAAGTTAAATTTTATAAACTTTCTCTTACTGCAGTAAGAGAAAGTGTGTGTTGATATACTTCTTGGTTTGGGTACCAGGTCATAAGGGAATTTTTGGGAAAGCGAAGGTGGATAAGTTTGCCAATTTAGGCGCATCTCTCCCTTTCATCGGGCCTGCTGTTGGTGTAAATTACAGTTGTGTCAATGGCAATTTGAGAAATGCGTGTTTAAACTTATATTCTTTTAATAGTTTTAATAAAAAGCTTAAATGATGAATATGCTTGTTAAAAATGTCTGATGAAAGTATCCCCAAATCATGTTACATGAGATTATATCTTTGGCAGACAGTGTTACAGTGACATTCAACGGGGCTTGTGAAATGCGGTGATATCTTTCAATGATTGGGGCGGATCAGGACATTTCACTTGCGGAATCACACTCCTACCGTTTAAGTACAACCTTTAATAACAATGCCATTAGCTGTGATACAGATAAAGTAATCAATTCTACCTTCAATCTTTACTATAGAAATTTATGTACTTTCGATTTAAATACTTTTTACTTAAACTCCAATGTTCATATCAACAAAATTAGGATTATCTGTCAGATTCGCTTAGCATTTAAAAGAGATACCCGCCTTTATTTGAAGGGCTCTAAGTACAATTTAAATAACGAAGTCTGTAAATATTGTAATTCCGGCGAAAGAGACAATGCTGTTCGTTCGTTTTGAGGACTTATATCCTCATAATAAACAATACAAAGATCAATTTATATCATTCATAATTTATATCAGCTACAAACTTTCAAATTGCCTCCATATTAGACATTGACTCCATAGATAAATTGAACTGTGTTTATCTTTACATTGTAAATTGCTTGAGACAAAGAATTAATATTTAATTGGTTTGAGTTTAAATTACTTAAGTTTTGTAAATGTACAATTGCAACATTAAGGAGTGAATATTAAGTATAATTTTCTCTGTTTGTTACAGGAATTATTATTATTATAGTTATTTTATTTTATTTTGTTTTGGTATATAGATATTTGTTACATTGTATTCCCCACTCTCTACAACAAGCTGATAGCTTAAATGTATGTACCCCTAATAAATAAATAAATAAATATTCTTTTAATAAACAAAGCTTCAAGACTTTTTTAAGATATGTAAATGTAGCCCCATTTTGTAAGATTAAAAATGTTTACTAAATAAAGATTTGATCCCAAGCTGTAGTTTACTAAATTAAAAATTACGAGAGCTGGCTAGACACATACTAGAAAAAGTGGAGCTAATTTCATTATCACAATGAACAAGGGTTGTTTATTTAGTTTACATTACAGGTCAATAAAGAGAATACAATGGAAGTACAAACTAAAGGAGAATATAATGAAAACAGTCTGGGAATAAAAGATAAGATGTGTAAACAATTAAAAGGTTGAAGTAAGCAAAGATGAAAAAAAAAGCCAATTCAGGGAAATTAACACGTACACAACTAATGAAGAAGATTGTTAGTAAAGGTTTATTTGTTCCTAAGTAAAGAAATGAACAGAGTTGGAGATGTGGTTGTGTTTACAAGCTTTAGTTCTTAATTTATATTCGCACTTCCTCTCAAATCACTTTAATTGCATTAGTTTGATGTCAATTTTCCCTTCTAAAAAGGGTTTAATTTAATTCTTCCAATTTAAAAATAATTCTCATCTTCACTCTGCCCCCCCCCCCCCACATACAATATCGTAAAACTAGGCTGATGAAAATGTTTAAGTTAATGGTACATTTAATTAATATAAAAATCTCCCCTTTCTTTCAAAATTACAAGATTACTTTTGAAGTTTATTAATGGACTTCTTTCCTTTTTCTTCTTATTGAAATGAAAAAGAAATTCTCTAATTCTCGGATTGAACAAATTATTACTTGTCAGAAAAACAGCTGATTTCTAAATAAAAAACTTTATTAGTCTCTGTTAAAATAATAAATTGTGCGAACCATTATGCAAGCAACTTGCTCACTTACTCAGGTCTTCAAAACTTAACATTTCCGGTGACATTTCAATTCTGAAAATCCTAATAAAAGGTGGAATTTTCTTTCTTAAACCTTGTATAATAAGTAAACGTTGTTGCCAAATCATGTACGTACTTTTAACGTAGAATACGTTTTTTTTGGAAGGCATGTATTTGGTAAAAAGCAAACTTTTCTCATATTGAAAAGCAAACGTTTCTCACATGAAAAAGCGAACGAATGTTTTCTCATAGCAGGGTAATAGGGGAATTTTTGGGGGTTCTGTGAGGGGATAATTTTTGGGACGTATTCTACGCATGTTGCAACTGTCATATGACAGATACCGTTTGCATTTTTTTTTACCTAATTATCTAGTTGTTTAGCATATTATAGAATAAAGATTTTATTAGTCTGACCTCTGAATCTCAAATGGACCCATTTTGGCACAGATGTCAAGTGTCTGCCATCTAACATTCCGCGTTTCCTCCATCATGAGGGATTAGTAGTTGAGTGGATCAGGACTAGCAACTGCCGTCTATAAACTAATATTATAAATTATCCAAAATAACTTTACAATGCCAGGAAAAATGGTACTTTCAAACAGGCTGCCCTTCTTATAAACCTAATCGATATAGTTTTTTGAATTGAAGTCCTGGGTCCATGAACAAATCCATGGTCCCTCACGATACAGAATAACATAACTTATGTGATAAGAGAAAGTGTGTTTTTTTTTGAGCATAGATGGTGACGGTCGTTTTGATATACCGCCATGAAATGGAGCAAGACGTCAGTTTATGGCTTAACTATTGTCTCGACGGCTGTTCCGAGGTTCCCGGACTCTTAGAGCCGTCTTCATTCAGTTTAGTACTCTAGGACTGAATGGCATGCTCTAATTAGAGTAAATAGCACTACGGAATCGCTGTGGCTACGTGATTCTCTTAAATGAATAATTTTTTAATAAAAGGTTTGATATTAGAAAATACAGAAGCAAAAATGTGCTTGGAGTAAAATATTAATGTGCTTGAGTACCCCCCACACACGACTCAAAAGACAAGAAATGAATACTCGCTAGAGGCAACTAAAACGATTCCTAGACAGAAGATCTAGACTGTCACTACAAAACAAACGTTTAATTTACAATTCATTCATCAAACCTATCTGGGACATATGGCATCGAACCATAGGGTTTAGCCAAGAGTTCCAATCTCAGTCGCATCCAATCCCTACAATCCAAGTCCTTCGACTAATAGTTAACGCTCCTTATTATGTTTCAAATCAAACAATCCACAATGACCAAAAAATCTCTTTGCTATCAGAAGTAACCAAAGTTACGAATTTTCAGGTATAAGAAATTCCATAGTAACCTAGCTTCACACTCTAATCCTCTAGTCCGACGCCTCTCATCCCGCACTATACCTGACAACCCTCCTAGGTGGTTTAAACGCTTGTGACCTCGCGACATCCTCTCTAGTGTCCCGTGCTAATGACAGTGAGTGACGAAGTTGATTGGAATGCTACCACTGGGTAGTGTCTCCCCACTCTGTATTTTTTTATTTTTATTTTATTTTTCCGCCTTTTATTTCTCTTTGTATATATATATTTTTCACGCGCCATCTTCATATATGTTTATGCCACTATATTGCCGTTGTAAATTTAAAAAAAGAAAATATTTAAAATCATTTTATAATGAAATAGTTTTCTTGAATCATTTTGGGAATCCCCACATTTTATACTTATAAAAGAAAAACTAAACTTATTTCAATTTAATGAAAGTATTAAAGTTCATCCGGATTAAATAGGTGAATAGAAATGAAAAAAAAAGGAAATATAGAAGATTAAAAGAAGCAGAACGTCCTCGTGAATTTACGACTATTTGGTGGTGGATCACAGTAGTTGAAGACAAGGAAAAGGTAACTATTGGGCCAAGCTGAACGTTTAGATAAGTGGACGGGAGTATTAAATGTGGTGTGGATTTTCTATCTATTGGCGTTCCATTCATTCAATGTCGAGGTCACATCCGGGAGACTTGGCCCGTACAAACATTGCCCCCCTGTTATCTGTTATTTTTTTTTCAGCATTACTTTTAAGTATTTTCCTTTATTTTTACTTTCTCTTACTGTTGTAAGAAAAAACATTTCTTTTTTAGATAACACCACCGAATCCAATGTAAAGTTTCAGTCTAAAATCCATCGCCCGGAAATGTAATCTTACTGCGGTTTTCCGATTTTTCTTGAAATCGGCTTGGAACTGTGACTATTGTACATGTTGTAGAGTTATGAAATTTGTAGCTAGGTAATACCTGTCTATAATTAAATAGATTGTAACTATGTTAATGTCAGATAGAGAAAGTCTTATGAGTGTTTCCTCCTAGTAAGAGGAAGTATTGTAATCGTGTCAAATTTTCGATATCGAGTTTTCATCGGAAATATCCCCTGAGTCCAAAAAAGTGGTTTTTACAAAATGGTGTGTGTGTGTGTGTGTATGTGTGTGTGTGTATGTGTGTGGGTGTGTGTGTGTCTGTATGTATGTGTACAGCACAGTTAATAAACGAAAAATCATAGAAAGTTAAAAGTTAATATTCCGTTTCACCATGAGATCTGGCAGTAGGTTATCTGCCAAAATTCCTCAACTGGAAGTACCACTTTACTAGTTGCTTTTTTCCCTCCAATTTTTGCGTTTCTCGAAAATGGCTCCTATGATTTTCTTCAAACTTGGTATATCAACTACACATACAAAGAGCTACTACTTTTATTTGTAACATTTCTCTGGGAAAATTCATTTAAGGGATTCTTTGGAGGTTGGTTAGGGTGAAGTTTTACTCTAATGTGCTATTTCAGTATATTACACAATTCTATCAACTAAATAATATTAATTAAAATTAAATATGTTGTTGAAATTCCAAGGTTGAAGAAACTCGGCTGACCGGAAGTGCGTTTATACTGAAAAGTATTTTTCTTGTTTTCTGCTATTTCCTGTAAAACGGCTCCAACGATTTTCTTAAAACTAGGAATATGAACTACACAAATATAAAGAGCTACAACTTTTATTTGAAACATTTGTCCTGGTAAAGTTATTACCAGGGGCTTCTAGCGGAAGGGTTATGTTTTCTTTAAAGTGTAAATCGTAGTAAAGCAGAATTAATTATAAATGAAGCTTGCCAAAATTCCGGGTTTCAAGAAATTTAGTAGCCCGGAAATATTTTTTGGTTTCAGTTTTTGCTAATTTCTCTGAAATAATATCGACGAATTTCTTTAAATTTGGTATAATAACTATAAAATTGTCAATCATAATTTTTGAAAACTGGACTAAGAGGAAGTTGCGTGAGTGAGTGTTCCACACCAGATTTTTTGTTTTTATTTGTTAGTTTTATACACTATATAATGGTAAAAGAGTGAGAGTATTGCATATGTACAGAGTTAAATAAAAAACATTACCAATGGAATATTGAATAATAAAAAAAAAGAATATGAAAACAATACGTAATAAAATATGTAATAAAACTGATTCTCTGGAAATTGGAAACAAAAGTAAAATAAAAATAAATAAAGCAAAACAAAACAAATAAATTATTATATCTCTGAGCTACAGTCAATATTTACAAAATAGAATGAAAAAACAAAACAAATACATAATCTTCTTAATAATTTTTGTATGAAGAAAAAGGAAAAAAACAAAAAAATAAAATGGAGAAATTCGGAAATTATATGTCCAGAAACCAAAATTATATAGTATGGTTAAAAATAACAAAAAAACAAGTTCCAAAAATAACTAATGAATACATAATTTTTATTTTCTCTTAATCAGAGAAAAAGTATTGCGATTGTATTATATTTTCGAAATTGAGTTTTCAACTGATATAGATGTTTTGAGACCGAATAAGTGCGAAAAAAAAGTTTTTACCAAATGGTCTGTTTAAGTGTGTGATTCTTAGTTGCGGATATCAGTTATAGGACACACGTTTATCACGTAGGAATTGTAGAATGCAGAAATATTTTTGGACAATCTGTCATCCATTATTCACGGCCAACAACTTATGAACTAGCACAAAATTACATTTCACTACCATAATTGATACGGTTTTCTAGGGTGACGGGTTAAAATTTTATAGAGTTTAGGGGATTTGAAAAATCAATAATTTTAGTAAGGTAGTGCTTTTAGAGGGTTAAAGTGGGGATAGAAAAGAAAATTTTGGATTATCGGGGAAAATAAAAACCAATAATAAATACAGAACAAAACAACACAACACAGCAGGATTGCTGATGGAAGTGCACAGTGGAGGCCCACCTCATGATAGAAGACCACCGGCTGACATTCTTCCCGTGATACCCCTTTCCCGTGGTTCTGGGGAGTAGTTTTATGACCGTAACTTCCCTCTCTGGTTTACCAGTCCCCCGTTGCAAGCAACAGGGTCGTTTAACAAGAGAGGGATGTCACCACCATGGAGAGACTGTTAGTGCAATGCCTCTCCATGGCGGAAGTGCTAGGCACACACCCGCTTGACCTATTTAAGAGCGGGTTGAGATACGCTCAACCAGCGCGCAAAATGATCCCACAAAGTGGGGTGGCACAAGCACACCCAGCAAATGCGCTTCCGCCTGAAACCGGTCGATGACCACAAAATGAAGTGGGATTTTATAAAATGTTACATAAGTTTTATATAAAAAATTTGTGGTGTTTAATTTTATATCGTCAATCACGCAATCATTTTAGTGAGGAGGCCGTGGCATTACTGTTGTGTGTTGAAAATGTTTTTTGAATAGATATCAAATCTGGTTTAGGATAGTTTGTCCTATTCTGTTCATAACAATAGTGAGAAAAGAAGTGAGTAATAATTAAACCCTTCCAATTCCTAGACTCATCATTATTTCAAGATTCTGAGGCTCTTTACTTTCTTCCGGTTGACTTTTCTTCCCCCGACCATTTTTGTAGATGGTAAAATAATTACTTCCTGGTTCTATTACTTCCTGAAGTCCATAATTGAGCATCGATTTGTCACAACTGAGAGAGATAAAAAGTATTTTATGCTATTTCTTTTTGTTTCCAGCTAAAATCCAGTTCAGCAGGCATTAACATCGCCTTAACAATCACCCCTGGTCGTAACAATACTTTTTGAACCCTGACCTATATCATTCTTATCTCATCATTATAATTGTAACAATCTTGGCAGTGATAACTAGAAATTATTCTTTTTACTTTCTCTTACTTCTAGTAGGAGGAAGTGTTGCAATCGCGTCAAATGTTCGATATCGAGTCTTTACCGGAAATACACGTCCCGAGTCCAAACAAGTGGTTTTAGAGAAAATGGTCTTGTATGTGAACAGCATAGTTCAAAAACGAAAGTCGTAGAAAGTTCAAACTTGATATTCCGTTTAATTATCACCATGGGACCCGACAGAAGGTTATCTGTCAAAATTCCTCAACCGGAAGTACCACTTTACTAAATTTTTTTTTTACTTTTTTGCGATTTTCTCAAAAAATGGCTCAGACAATTTTTTTTAAAACTTTGTTATATCAACTACACATACAAAGATCTACCATTTTTATTTGATACAGTTTTCCAGGAAATTGCATTTAAGGGCACTTTTGGGGGAAGGGTGGAATTAGGTTTTCTTCTAAAGTGCTATTTAAGTTTATTACACAATTCTATCATCTATACAATATTAATTAAAATTAAATATGTTGTTAAAATTCCGAGTTTTGGAAAAAAATCAGATGACCGGAAGTGCTTTTTTACTGAAAGTAATTTTCAGTTTTCTGGTATTTTGTGTAAAATTGACTCCAACTATTTTCTTTAAACTATGTGAACTACATATAAGTATATTAAAAGCTACAACTTTTATTTGAAACCTTTCTAATAAAAGGTAAAGGTGGTAAAGTCATTTAAGGGGGCCTTTTGGAGGGGGGGGGGTAGGTTTATGTTTTTCTCTAAAGTGCTATCATAGTTGATTATACGATTCTACCATCTAAACAAAATTAATTGGAAATAAATAGATGCCAAAATTCCGAGTTTCAAGAAATTTGGTAAACCTTGGTTTATGCATTTCCAAGCTCTCCTTGGAAGAAGTGTTCGCTTATCACACAAAAGGGTTTCAGCTTCATGAACGGAGGTTCTGCATGGATTTCTTGCTAGATTGTTGGCCATCATGTTCTGCCGTCGAAAACAAAATAAATGTTCGTTGCCATACAACCCAGTTCGTTGTATTTGACGAAGCATTATCAAACCTATGGGCTTAGTGTTTTAAGGGCGTCTTAATTGTCGGATATGATCAGAATCTCCTGGTTTCTGGTTTCTTTCTGATTGAACAGGATACACCTTTTATTAGCGAGAATTCCTGCCAAGAGGATGCCAAAAGTTGTCGATCTGCTTCGAGTGTTTAGTCTCTGGCTTCATACAATTCGAAAGTACATAATACAGAAATATAAATCATATGTGATTCATAAATCGACTTATCAAGAAAACAGGAAAAAATATCAAGAAATATAACATAATACAAAGAGGATCTTTTGTAACATAGGTTATACTGATAAGAAAGATTTGTACGTACTGATAGTAAAAACTGCATATCTTTTAATTAGATCTGGGAGATATCCTCTATGTGTCTATCAGATAAGAACTTTGCCGCATTTTCTCCAAGTCAGTTTGTGCCTCTTACCTGAAAAATTTATCTGTTTTCCTTCTATGTTTGAGCATTAGATGGAACTGATTTTTCTCTCGTAATATTATTTGTTATCCAGATCAATTATTTGTTTTAAAAAAGGATGTAGTATTCCAGAATGATCTGGAAGTAGTAGACATTGAAATCTTTCAATATTTGGATGGAGAATAATGCTATTCATATACCGGAAGCGTATAAATTTATACTGCGATCCAATTGCGCTGAAAATGGACAGTACGCGATGTGAAATAAAATTGCAAGTATTTGCGATATATTTCAGTAGTGAACTGTATATCAGTAAATTGGGTTTTTCCAATAATTGTCTAAACTAGTGGTTCCCAGTTTTTTTTTTGTAAATCTTTGTTTACGAGAAGAATTTCTACAAATTTACCCGTAATTACCCTTTCCCAGCTTCTGTTTTTTATTTACTTTTTCGATTTTGTCAAATTTTCGAATTTTGATTTCTCAAAGAAAATAAATTTTTTGAGATCAAAGGTGGGTATGAAAAAATGTTTTCTGTAAATTGTCTTTCTCACTCTCATTCTTTGATATTTGTGAGTTTATGGTTTTCTTTATCTGGAAACTGAGTAACCTGGTGATAGTGAGCTTATCACCAATATAGCACACGATTTGTACATGTTCTATCTAACTATCTATCTATCTAACATTATATTGGTTAATATTATATAAATACTAACATGTATAGACCAATGTATAAAAAAAATATATGTCAATTTCAATAAAATTTAGGAATATAGAAAATGATGTAATATGTTTTTAGTTAGAAGTAACGATCTTGCAATCCGCCAGCAGTTTCCTTTTGTAATAATGTTATCTTCTGTTTATCAAATGATGGACAGTCACAGATTAAGTGTTCCCATATTTTAATCTGTATTGTTGTTCACAAATCACAGGTGCAGCTACTGTCATTAATTGTGAAGTCTCTTGAATGTAATGTATGACCATGTGTTAGTTCCTGGTGCCAGTTGGTGTGGTTAATTTTAAAATGATGCAATCTTTTCCTGTTTTTGCACTGTCCAAACTGTAGTTTTGGGTTTCTCTGGCTTTTGTTGTATTAATCTATTCTTCTTCTCATTTCTTTTCACTTTCAGTTTCAATTCAGGTAAGTCTTCGACGATTTCATTCTAGCCAGTTCATTGTCTAATATTCCAACATGAGATTTAGCTTAGTCAGTTTTGATTTTATTGTTGTCCAATCAGTTTTGAACTGACTGTTTCAATTAGGGACTAATGTTATGTTTCTGCTTTTTCCTGACTATCCTTATGATTGTACTGCAATCTTGCTTCAGCCACTCTCCCCCAACAACTCTATTGCCTTATATACCGCCACCCACCCGTTCGGCTTGGATGTTGTTATAATTTGAACCTAATTTGTATTTAAAAACTTCTAAAATGTCATCCGCATTATAGTATACCACAAAAAGTACAGCATATTCCAGTACAGTACATTTATTATTGTTTATCTTATGTAATCTCTTTTATTTAATGTAAAATTCAACTTGGCAGACTTGGCAGACTATAGGCCGGCCATGTCTATATATCTTTGTTTCCTTTCTTTTCCAGAATTTAATGTATTTTATTATTTAATAAAGCACTATTATTATTATTATTATTGTTATTCATATTTTTTCTCAACTAATGCTGGTATTTTTATTTTTAAGAAAGGTGCGGGTTGTACCAAGACACTTTCATTGATTATTTAAGAATAGCCGTACAAGGCGGCACGTATCCAAAATGACGGCCTTTTGAATATAAGTGGTTAATTTGGGATGAATATTGAGAATCGTGATACCATCATGTAGACATTTGGGGACAATTCCAGTCGTGGAAATGACAAGAGGAACAACCGCGACTCTCTCTGCCCTCCATATTCTTGTAATTTCTTCCCCAAGCTCGGCATATTTTCTTTGCTTCTCTTCAACAGTTTCACTTAAATTATGTGTGTTGGGCACAGCGATGTCTATTAATTTTACATCCTTCCTTAATTTGTCTTCAAGGATGATATCTGGCCTATTATGACTAACATTCTTGTCAGTTATAACAGATCTGTCATAATATAGGCGTTATCTACTGTCCTCCAGCACTGGGGATGGAATATACTTATAATATGGTGCAGCCATGGCTTCTAAGAAACCTCATCTAATCGCCAGTTCTCGATGAACAATTCTAGCGACATTGTTGTGACGCTTAGTGTATTCATTGGGAGCCAAAACCGAACATTCACCAATGAAATGGTGAATAGTTTCAGGTTTTTCGCGACACCGTCTGCAGACATCATCTGTCACTGCAGCGTCCTTAATAATATGCCTTTAATAATATTTGGTGCCCATGACCTGGTCTTGAATGGCCATCATGAACCCCACTGTTTCTGGGAAAAGTTCGCCGTTTCTAAGCCGTGCGTTCGACGCTGATTTGTCGACGTTCGGCCGTTCAAGGTCATATGCAAACTTCCCTTGCAATGGTTTGGCTTTCCATGTTCTTACCGTTTCTGGCACATCCTGGACCCTTACGTTCGCTTGAGGCGATCGGTCACTCAGATTTAGTGGCGTCCATTGCAAATCCAAACCGCAACAACTCTATGAAGATATGAATCATCGCATCTGACAAAGAAATATCTTCTCAGTTAGCATATTTGACTATTGTGCTGATCTATTATGCTCACGATCCCCGCACCACCTTCTGCCGTTGGGAGAGTGAGGCGTTCAACATAAGAGTTCCGATGATACATCTGTATTTCGTCATTTCTGTCCTCACTCCTCTTTCAAGTCTTCTAAATCCGTTTTGGACCAAGAAATAATTCCAAAGGCATAAGACAGCGTGGGAATGACATAAGAGTTGATTGTCCGTCAATATTTCTAAAGTTCAACTGAAATCTCAAAACTCTTTGCAAGCGCTTTGACATTTCTGACTTCAGCTGCTTCTTCATTCGCATGTGCTCAGTTCGTTTAGATTTCTGCACTCCTAGATACTTATAGGAAGAATGTTCGTCCATGGCTTCAAAAGCATCTCCATCCGGCGTTACGAAGTCATTTTCTCTACTTTCCCTGGACATATACTAAGGGTGCGAACTTCAGGCCGAGCTCCTCTAGATGTCCCGCGTGTACATCCCAACTATTTGATTAGTTGATTTAATTGTTTTTTATTTCCTCCATACAATTTCAGTCATCCATGTAGAAAAGAAGTGTTAGTATATATGGGTCTGAATCCACAGTTTTCAATTCAAATCCGTATCCCGACCTATTAAGCATTCGGGACAGGGTTTCAATGCTAAGCATTGAAGGGAGAATCCCCCCTGAAATATTCCGCGTCTGATTGGTATCAGATCGGTTGTAATGGAATTTTGACCCACCCGCAGAACCAGAGATGTTCGCCAAGTTCTCATAACTTCCTAAAGAAATAATCTTATTGCTGGGTTGACTTTGTAAAGCTGTAGCACTTTCTGCAACCATGAATGTGGTACAGGGTCAAACGCTTTTCTGTAGTCTTAGTTTAATCTGGGCTTGCTTCAACGCGATGCCACCTATAATCAGTTGCTCCTTACAACCTTTTGCCCCTTTACGACATCCTTTTTGCTCCTCTGACAGAATACCATTGTTCGTAATGTGTTCATTTATTAATATTGTCAGGCTTGCAGTCATAATTTTGTAGAGGGTCTGAAGACAAGTTATTGGACGATATTCAGATGGGATGCTCGCTCCTGGTACTTTTGCCAATAGGTAGGTGATACCCTGAGTTAGAAATACCGGCATTAATTGGGAGTATCTTAATCACTCATTCATGTATTGTACTAACCGTTGATGAACACACATAAACTTCTTGTACCAGTAATTATGAATACTATCACTTTCGGGCGCCTTCCAATTATATGCATTTTCTATTGCCTGTTTAAGGATGTCCACAGAAATAGTACGTTCCCACAGAAATAGTACGTTCTCCATAGAAATTATTATTATTATTATTATTATTATTTTTTTTTGGGCGCATCAACTTCCAAGGTTATTAGCGCCTATTATTATTATTATTATTTTTAGTGTCTCACGGCCCTTAGGCAAGGAGGCACCTGGCTCATTATAAGTGAACATTTTTCTTTTCTTCGTTAGTTTTTATTTTTTTGTATTTTTATATCAGTAATAGGCCGGCTTGGCCATCGTTATGAGGGGTCCCGCGGCACCGGCTTGCCATTTCCCTGCAGCAAAATCTCCCTGATGATCGTACAGAAATGGAGGATTAGAGCTAGCGTCTTTCTATTAATCTTAAGATTGAGCAGTCCACCCTGGATAGCGCGCGGGATTAAACCAGCTGCAGAGATGACAATCGGCACAATGTCGACAGATTCAAGGTCTCTCCAAAGAGAAGCAACCTCAGCTGCCAGCGGCCTGTACTTAATCAATTACTCATTGAAGGCCCGCACAACATTAGCCGAGTCCGGGACTGTAACGTCTATGATATAAACCTTACCCTCACTCTTATTGTGCCACACAATATCAGGTCGGGTGCCCTCCACTGTGTGATCCGTGAGCTCCACGCGATCCCAATAGAGTGCCCGGAACTCTCTAGCACCGGTTCGGGATCATACTGGTAGTAGGGTGGGACGACTGAGCGAATACCCAACTTCAATGCCAACTCCCGGTGCAGAATCTTGGCCATACTATTGTGCCTCTTAAGGTACTCTGTCTGTGCCAACATTGGACAGGCAGAAAGAAGGTGGTGGATCGTCTCTGGGGCAGAGTGGCATAATCTGCACTTGACATCCTGGACACTGACATCTCCTATAATATAACGCATATAGTACCTGGTAGCCACCACCTGATCCTGAATGGCAATTAGGGTCCCCTCAGTTTCTGGGTAAAGTTGCCCACGGGCAAGCCACATCACTGACGCCTCTTTGTCTATGGCGTCACCATCTAGCGCTGCGGGTATTGCCCATGTAAGGCCTTGGCACGCCATGCTGCGGCCATATCAGTGATGGAGTCCTGAACCTCCTGCATCTCCGAAGACGCCCTATGTAAATCTAAATGAGTATATCCCTTATCAGCCGCCATTACTGCACCGATCAGACTCGAGTCCCGGTGGGTATGGAAATAAGCTCTCATTCGAGCAACCTGTGTATCATGAAGGTCCGCGATACTGACTATACCACGTCTACCTTGCGATCGCGGCAGCTCGATTCTTTCGATGGCAGACCTGGGGTGGTGTTGATTTTGCGTGGTAAGCGCTGTTCTAATTGAACGCTGCAGCGACTCCAATTCTGTGGCGGACCACTTTATCACCCCGAACGTATACGACAAGACCGGAACGCGTACGAGTTGATAGCCCGCTGCAAATTGCCACTTCGGAGACCTGTCTTAACTGTCAAGTGAAGACGCTTTTTGAACTTGTCAATCACAAGCTGCTTAACCACTTTGTGTTCTATGCCTCTCGCTTGCTCTATCCCCAGGTATTTATACATTTCTGTTTCCGCCATGGCTTCGAATTTCCTATGGTCATCGATCTGATTAGGAGTGGGTGTTATTTTACCACGTAGGATCGTTTGAGTGCGACACTTATCAAGTCCGAACGTCATAGAGATGTCTTCGGAGAACATTCTGACCAGATTAAGGAGGAGTTTGAGTCGGTATTTGCGACCGGCGTATACCTTCAGATCATCCATGTACAACAAGTGTGATAACTTATGTTCGGACGCAGCTGTGCAACTCAAAGAATAGCCGAAGCCTGAGGAATCAAGCAATCGAGACAGTGGGTTAACCGAGAGGACAAACCAGAGTGGGCTCAATGAGTCGCCCTGAAAGATACCCCTCCTGACCGGTATGGACCTGGACCGCACAGTGATCGCTTTTTGCGGGATAATCAAGCATGTGCGCCAGCTCCCCATGGCTGCACTGAGGAAGCTTACTATACTGGTGGGCACCCCATATATTTTCAGGATATCTATCAGCCAGGTGTGTGGCACCGAGTCATATGCTTTCTGATAGTCAATATATGCCATGCACAGATTACGTTTCATTCTCTTAGCCTGTTACATAACTACAGAGTCAACCGTCAGAAGTTCTTTACACCCGTAAGTGCCTCTCGCACAGCCTTTTTGCGCTTCCGAGATGATGTTCTGGCCATCAACATGATCATAGATTCTTTCAGATAGGCACGTGGTGAGTACCTTATAAATGGTGCATAGACACGTGATAGGACTATAATGACCTGGGTTCCGGGTGCTGCCCCCCCTATGTTTCAGGTAGGTCAGTCCACTAGTCATAAACAGCGGCATGGATTCTGGCCTGCGAAAAATATTACTCAACCAAGTGGCTAAAATATCGTGCGTGGTTGTGAATTTCTTCCACCAGAAATAGTGGATACCGTCGGCACCAGGGGCCTTCCAATTCGGGCATCGGCTGAGCGCATTCCTAATTTCGCCTACCTCAAAATTCTCAAACACCACAGCTGGACGAGAATCACGCTCCTCTGTCAGATACCGCTGCCACGGGGCCTGCCGGTTATATACCGAGTAAATTCATATGTGGAGGGAATGGAATCACCGCCTGGATTACTCCCCCCTTGCGGCCCTCTGTAGAACGCCGCCTCATTTCGCTCAAATCTGAGATTATCATTCCTCCGACGAGCTGATTTATTATAGCTTCGTAATCTACTAAGCCAACTTTTGCTTCAGCGTATCGATAATCTTCGATATGATATTCTTCTTCTTCTTCTTCTTCTTCTTCTTATTATTATTATTAATTTTGATAGATTCTAAAGATTTGTTACTAAATGGTGACAGATAATTCATATCTTACTGCGGTGTAATACAGTTCTTCTTATATTTTTCGGCAATTAATTGTTAAATAAAACCAGAACAAATTCATTGTACCTTAAAGCTCTAATTTAAATTGTAATTACAATTTTCTAAAACAAGATATCTTCTCTTAGTTACCCTGGTGATGACACCTGGTGACTTCTTGACCGATGTAATATTTATTTTTATGTAGGTAACAGTAAATCAGTCATGAATTCTGTTGTTAGACATTAGAAAGAAGTAGATTATCTGCAATAATAAAATATTATCTCTTTTTTTTTTAATTTTAACGTTTATCTGAAGATACAACTTCAAAGTTATATCTCCGATACAATTTGATAATAATATTCCAATAGCTATTTGATAACTACAGAACATAGTCACTAATGGTTTAGTTTACAGAGGATTATGATATTAAAAATACGTATATGTATATCTGTAATTTTTGCCGATTTCCTAACGTAACTGGCTCTATTTATATCTTAATATCTACCGTTACTGTTATATAAAATAATTCTATTAAGAAGGAAGGGATTAGCTCAGTGGTTAGCGTGTTGGACTTCTACGCGGAGGTCCTGGGTTCGAGTCGAGTGCTTACCCCTTCGATTTTTTTTTCCTAGGAGCATCCACAGCTCACTGTTCGGTGATGGACATGGTTGTCTGTAGCGAGAGAACCCTCCCGGCCGGAGGCCGGCAGTGCACTGAGAAGGTTCCGAGCGCCAATGACCATAGATGTTGACGCGCCTTAAATTTAAAAAAAAAATAGTTCTATTCAGTCTAATTGCTTATCCATTACATTATTCAATATGAACTGTTTAGCTGAAATAGTTTAACTATAATAGTTTTCTGATTGGACAGCGGCAGTGATTTGCTATGAACTAACATTTCGCCTTAAATTGCGTTGATGAGAGAAAATGAACATGATCCAATAGGAAGTTATGTATCAAAAATGTTTGGTGTGAATCATTCACAACTTTCTCTTACTGCAATGTAAATAGTTAAAATTGATTCATTCTCTTTAAACTTGAAAGAGTTTGTCTTGGACGTTGCCATAATTTGAACCTAATTTGTATTACAACCTTCTAAAAGTTCATCCGCATTATAGTATGCCACAAAAGTCTAGCATATTCCAGTACATCACTTGTAGATTGTTGTAGGGGATTATTGCACTGCGACCTGAAAGATCTATTATCCCCCTCCCCCGGAGCCTTCTCAGTGCACTGCCGGCCTCCAACCAGTGTTCTCTAACTGCAGTCAACTCTGCCCATCACCGGACAGTGAGCTGTAGAGGCTTCTAGGAAGAAAAAATATAAAGGTAGCACAGCTGGACTCGAACCCGAGTCCTCCGTACACTAACCGCGTGGGAGTCCAGTACACTAACCACTTAGCTATTCCTTTCCTTATAGAGTTAATTGTTATTATAATGTAGTAATTAATTAAGTAAGTAAGTAATTTCAACCTAATATTTCATTATTCTCCATTTCTATCTCACATCTAAATAATTATTAACATTGAATATTATAATTTTAATTAATATTAAGTAAATTTACTATACAAGGTAGTATATTATATTCATTTTAAGTCTCTTAATTGTTTCAGCTACACATTAAGTACTTATACCCAGTTTATACCTATAAGTACTAAATGTAAATAAATTATTAGTTTCCCAATATTCACACCTCTCTTTAAAACCCGTTGTTATTTACAAAACATTACCTTTAATTTACACATTTTAAAGTGGTTATTTAAATAATGAATAACTTTTAATACCCAATATACATTGAAAAATAGTGAAATTATGGATTCAATGTTCATGCATAATTAAAGAATACTAATATTCTTTTTGCACAAAACTTCTCTCACATATTTTAATTTTTTATTAATTTTCAATTTTATCTAAAAATAATTGAACTTTGTTAATCAATTTACTGTATTTACAAAGTTAGTTTATAATTTACAAATATTTACTTAAACAATCGATATTCCTACTTGACTGAGCAATCAATTATGTATTATTACGCTTAAGATTAAATCACAATTGTTTGGCATTGTAATAGGACTGAAGTCGGTAACGATAGGAAGCAACTATATTCACAAACTTCTGGATACAGGTATGATTCTAGCTTAATTTATTATAATTACAAGATCTTTACAGCATAATAAGAACGAATACGTTTTAGAGCGGTGTGACAGAGTGGTGTTATTGCTGAAGACTTATAACTAGAAATGGATTAGTGACATCTCCCTCTTGTTCTGTTAATTATATATTATTCATTCACTAAACGGGGTCCCTTTTCGACCTAATGAAATCGACTGACGAGCCACCTCTGTAATGTATGTTTTTGACATGTGAGATGATTTCACCAAAATATCCTATAGAAATGTATGAAATTACTGCAGAGTTTAGAGTTAGCTTGTAATCATTAGGGAGGGGCTTACAGCAGATATCCTTAACGCAGTATCCCCATTTTTCTCTGTTCGGTTTCCAAAACATTCGACAGTGAATAAATAAGCTTCTCCTCTACAAGATAGTAGCAGTTATACCGCTGTTATTATGTCCGGATATATCGATCCAAAAAAACGATTATCTTTTAAAAACTTTGAATATTTTTTTATTTTATTTACAAATCATAATATGGGCCAGCTCACCAAGAGCTTTACACATAGAGATTGGAGGTAAAATACGTTATTTCATAAATCTTGGTAGAGTCGCGGTTTCAGTCTTCTAGAGTGAGTAGGTTCCCCTATATTGTACTGGGGCGTTGAGGATAGTGTGTGAAGTGTGAGGAAGAAGTTGTCTGTTAGTTTAGTCATGTGTGTGTGAATATCTGTAATGTCTAGTTCTCTGTGTATTAGTGTGTTTCTGGGAACCAAGGGGCTCTTAAGGCAATTCGGAGTACTTTGTTTTGAAATTGTAGCTGCGCCCACACCTGTGGGCTAGTGTCCATCACTGCAAATGAAGCTACTACGTACACAACAACAAAAATCTTCTTTATTAAGTTCTCTGTATGTTACAGGTAATGCAGTGCGAACTTGACTCACTTCTATATAATTTTATTATTCTGGCTATATATATAAAAACATATGGTCTCTGGTATTTTCTCTGTTATATCAAAAAATTAAATTAAAAAACAAACAAACAAAACAAAAACGCCAGGAAGCCCTGGCTGGAAAATCGCGACGAGAATGACCTGGGGGCAAGCCGCCACAGAAATGTCTGAAGTCGCTTCGTCAGTGTGTTGCTGGCAGTTATCCAGACTGGGCAAGCGTATGTCAACAGAGGTACGTTGTGTCTTATAAAGAAGTACTGTACAGGAGTGTTTGAGTGGTGTGTTTCTGTTTATAAGTGGATATAACTGTTTCAGTCGGCTGTATGCTTGTTGTAGTTTGTTGTTAATGTGTAGTCTCCAGGTGAGTCTGGTGTCAAGGATTACACCAAGATAGCGCACTCCTTGGTCCTTCGGTTTCCAGGGTATTTCCTGGTTGTTTAGTTTTAGTCGCCGAAGGTCTTCATTTTGAAATCTCCGAAGAGAAAAATTTTTGCTTCTGTTTTAGTGATGTTGAGACGTAGCTTCCATTTTTGGAACCATTTTGTAATGATGTCTATAGTT
This sequence comes from Triatoma infestans, assembly GCA_011037195.1. NCBI lineage: Eukaryota > Metazoa > Arthropoda > Insecta > Hemiptera > Reduviidae > Triatoma > Triatoma infestans. Next base: position 26,569 of record JAAEAF010010467.1, read on the forward strand.
GTTTGTAAGTCAGTGATGCTTTGGTCAATGTTGTCGTTAGTTGAGGCTATCATTGTGTCATCTGCGTATGTGGCTAAAGTAGCTGAAGTTGGTTCAGGTATGTCCGAACAGTAAAGGTTAAAGAGTATAGGACTGATGATTGCACCTTGCGGTAGTCCCGCGAGAATTTGGCGTCTAGTACTATATGTGTTGTTGATTCTTACCTGAAATGTTCTGTCCCTTAAAAAGAATCCTATGATTTGAGTAATGTAGTCAGGTGCGTTTGTGTGTCTGAGTTTGTAGAGTAGTCCTGAGTGCCAAACTGTGTCGAATGCAGCGGCCACGTCTAGAAATATCGCTACAGTATGTTTCCTTTTTTCAAAGTTGTGTACTATGTATTCTGTAATTCTCTTAATTTGATGTACTGGTGAGTGAAAAACTTTGAATATCAATTACACATATAAAAAAAAATTTGTTCACCGTTGATGAATTACGTTATGAAGAAATTCGGTGAGGTTCGGTCAAAAAAAAAACAACAAAAAACATTCAATTATGCCAACGTTTCGACAGAGATTCCTGCCTTTATCAAGGCTTTAACATATAGAAAGTCGTGAAAAGATGGAGAAAGAATTTTTAAACATACACATTTGTTACAATGCAGAAACATAAAAAAGAAAATTAAAAGTTTTACTAGTGCCTTGTCCTAAATCAATTACCCAGATAAAAAGAGCTACTATTTTCATTGCAAACATTTTTCCGGAAACATACATTTAAGAGCCTTGTGGCGGAGGGTGGGGGGTCATGCTTTCTTCTTCTAAAGTGGTATTTTAGTTTATTATACAATTCCTTAATCTACATAAGACTAATTAGAATTAAATGTTTTGCCAAAATTACGACTTTGAAAAAAAATCGGTTAAACCGGAAGTGCGAATTTGAAAGAACAGTTTTTTTTTTTTCAGTTTTCTGCGATTTTCTCCATTAAAATATTGATGGATTCCATTGAAGGTGATCTACAAACTAGATATATATATATATATATATCTTATATATATATGACATCACTTTTATTGGAATTTCCTTCCGGAAATGTTCATTCAAAGAGTTTTTGGAGGTTGAACTTTCCTTAAAAAAAAGAAAATGGCTTTTATTAAGTTTAGATTCTCCGACAGATATAAGACATTGAAGACACTTAAACATCTTGTTAGAGAATTATAAATTGGAAGAAAATTTGTCTTTCATAAATTTCAGTAAGAAAAAGCCGTGTGAGTGTTTTACAACAGATTTAAAAAAAAAAAAATAATTTAAATTCAAACTACGTACGAATTAATGGGAAAAATAATTCAATTAATTAATGATACTATTTGAGTAGAGCGTGGCTCATACTATAAAAATGTATTTATTTATAACAAGAAACACAAAACAAATACTAAAGGTTCACTTAGCTACAATAATTTTAGATACCAAAATAGAATACTGTTGGCTTAATTATAACATTAATTAAAAGATGGATGAGAGAACGTAGCAAGTCGTACAATTAGTTAGGTAATAATAATTAGATGACTTTGTTGTGGAAATATTCAATTCGAGAATGTTCGCTTATAGTTTCTTGTATAATATTGAAACTTAACATTCTTAATTAGAGAAAACTTGAAACTGTATTAAAGCACTAGCTAGGTTAACAGCAATTTCCTTTACTCGTATATACAATGTATAGAAATTTGCTTCATTTTTCTTATTTAATTGAATTATTCACTTGAAATAGAATAAAAACTTAATTAAAAAAACCTCTTACACACGCACTTGAACTTTGTCTTTTTCACTTACTAATGTAAGAAGAAGAAGTATTATCAATCAAGTACAATTTTTGAAACATTGAGTTTTCAACAGAAGAAAAAACATGTTATGAGGTTTGGGAATATGAATAATAATGTTTTTAGTGAATCTTGTCTGATTGTTGTGGGTCAAAAGTGTTTTATTTGAAGTTATGTTATTTTTTTCTTCAGTTCTACGGCCACTTCGGCTTCAACGAATAATTTCCAGGTGCATTCATTTTGGAGGGTTGAAAGTGATCTGTTACGTCAATATCTAGGTACAATTAAATATTTCAGAGATATTTTCCAGCTCTGCGGAGCCAACCACAACAACTACAATTAGATGCGTTGCTAGAATTTCCCATTTCAAGAAAATTCGTCAACTAGATCCCAAAAATTTTCTTTAATTTGATTTGGAATATTACATTATTTTGAATAATTTTTTTTCTTGCAAAATTGTTTTTTTGTGTTCTTTAGAATCTTCTTTAAATTGCTATTAGAAGTTATGCTGGATACCAATAGAAGGCGCTGACATGCAATATACTAAATAATTAATTTAGGGAAGAGTAATAGCGTACTGGCAGCAAGCTCCTTTGTCCTCTACTCCAGCGGAGGAGCGACCGACGGAGAGTTTATCCCCGGGGCTAGAGTATGACACTCAGCGACGAGAGAGCCTGGGAGATATGGGAGCAATGGATCTCTCAGCTCTCCGGGCAAGTCTCTCTGTCGAAGAAGAGGAGAAGCTGCTGGGAGACGAGGGAGGTACCCCCCACCCTCCCATGAGCAAGCACCCCTCGGGACTGAGCACCGGGGTAGCCCAGGTGAACTTGCACCATGCAAAGGGGGCATCGGCCACCATTGCGAGGTTGTTCACCAAGAGGCTACTTGGCCTGGTGCTGATTCAGGAGCCGAGGACAGTCAAAGGACGGATTTGTGGACTGTCAGGATAAGTGCAGCAAGGTAGTATGGGATGCTAAAAGCGAAAATCCTAGAGCCTGCATCCTGATCAGAAATAATATTAATTAACTTGCTTTTCAGAATTTACGACGCGGGATCTGGTATCCATTTTGGCCCATCTGAACTATGGAGGCAACAACCGCGTCGTTGTGATAGCATCCAGTTACTTCGCTGGGGGTAGGGATGTACCGCCGGCGGTGGTGCAGAGGTTGGTGGAATACTGCCGGGAGCGGAAGCTGCCTCTCCTCATTGGGTGCGCTGCGAATGCCCACAATAGAGTGTGGGGGAGAAGAAGAGATAACAGAAGAGGTGAGTACCTTTTAGAATTTATCCTCCAATATAACCTGGACATTTGTAATGTTGGGGCGTCACCTACGTTTGTGACTAGGGTAAGAGAGGAGAGTTTTAGATATTACTTTCGGCAGTCCTAGCATCGGGCAGTTTGTTGGGAGCTGGGAAGTCTCGGACGAGCCTTCCCTTTCAGATCATCGAATTATTACATTCAATTGGAGGGGCTTGGCGATGGGGTAGTGGAGTGGAGAAACCCGAGACGTACAAATTGGGA